>JABSMR010009627.1:0-11725 GCA_018902295.1 Dusona sp. PSUC_FEM 10030013 | reverse complement strand
TTTAATATTTAGTAACTGTATAAAAAACTAACCCTTTAAGCTGTTCGCGTCAAATTTAATCTAAAAAACTATTTGATTATACTCTACTCGTTTGAGAAAAGCTGGTGAAATATCGAGAATTTTTGAAACGTAAATCGTTTTTTTATGCTTTTGTTTTTTTGTTTAAAAAAAATCATCTCAACGTTTTAAAATTTGTGATAGTTTTACGTGTACAAATATTTGTAATCATGCATCCATAACGCCCACCTACATACACACAGGCACACACATGATTTTTATATTTGTTATTGGACGGTTTGAAACATTTTTAACAATCTTTCATCACAATGTGGTAAACAATATTTCAACAATGGGAAGGTTTTTGCACAAGTGAACAAAAAATTGGAAATTTTTCTTGTACGAAATTTTTACCGAGTAAACTGCATCCACGAGAAGCCTTTGGATCATTCGCCTAATATTTGGCGAAACATAAAGATGGGTAAATACCGTGTGGGATGATGAAAAAAGCTTATATTGACTTAGAGCCCAAGGAGTGAACTCACTCCTATCGTGCGTGGGCAACTTAACACTCCGATCGCATACCTTGTTTCTTATTTGCTCTTTGTTGTTCGTAATTTTTTTGGTTCGCTCCCAAGCGACTCGATTCAAAGAGATCCTCGCTATTGGATTTTCGAAGTTTTTTTGTGGTATTTCTTTTTCATCATAATAAATAAATAAATAATAACTAAATACTATTTTATTTTTAATAAGCGCACAAGTCCCCGAAAAAATCGGTGATCGTCAATGAGGAAACTTTTTTGATCGAGGAGGGACCTTTTTTCTATTGTCAATTAATCATCATTATCTGGAATTTTTTTTCGTCATTTTTCTCCTTCAGTCGTGAGTGAATTATACTCAAAGTTATCGTGGACACCTTGTGGTTTATACGTATTTTTCGCACTTCGCTCGGACAAGCTCGCAAACTCAGCTTTTCCTTGCTTATTTTATTAGCCTGGCCAGTTTTGAATGACCCTAGAGTGCACTTTTTTCAACGGTTGACAGTGTAGAAAAGAACAAAAAAGTCAAAAAAACTGTTACCATCCGTTTTCTTTAAGCTTCCTCTTCTTTTCTACCAACAAGCCAACTCGTCGCTGAAGGAGACAAAACTTTTCTCAACGGGATTCTCTCCTTTCACGTTTTTCTGTCCTTCGAGTGCGTTCTGCGGTTGTTTTCCATCCTCTTTATTTCTCTACGAGTTTTTTTATTCCATGCACAGATATTATGATGCACTGGCTTGAGGGATGGAAAGTTTAGAGTATTGGAGAATGTATGATACACCTAATGGATAAAATGTATCAAGGATAGTAATAGATACAACGAATAGCACAGGACATCTTCTTTCCGGTGTTTAATCATGATTTCTTTTCTGTTAATATCGTCATACTAGTTCTCCTTTCTATATGGGTTCAGCAACTGTTCACGCTATGTTTAAAAGGACCTGTGGCACTTTCAGAAGTGATTTCACACCTCACAGTTATGTATCCGCAAAAAACGTTTAGACGAAGCGGTGAATGTAAAAAATTTAAATCATTTTGACAAATTCTTTATTGAACGAAGAGTGCGTAAAATTTTTACACACTTCGTTCGTAAGTTCTATCATTTTTTCGCTAGTATACGAGTCTTGTCTTTGTGATTAACGATCTGCGTGTGTAGATCCATAATTTCGGGGCCAACCACCCTCCGTTAATCTAGCAGAGGACAATGGACGATGACGGAAGAAAAAAATGAATCCAGGCAATTTCGATTCAAAACCCGACGCGTAAAGTCCAAGTCTGTGCGACCACCGGAATATATGAGTTGTACCTGAGCGATTAACGCCCTTGAGCCAGATGCTCAAAGCTTGATCCTTGCGTTAACTGACGCAAAGTAAAATTAAGGAGAACGCTTTATTACGCTTATGACAATTCCTTGTTGTACTTATGTTGATTTGGGAATGTTCAATAACATCTAGTTTCGATGATCAAGCTCGATCGCATGGAGTATTGAGGTAATCTCTCACAGTTTTGCTCGATTCCATAGATCGAAAGTGATTCATACGCATAACATTTTGAGGGGAAAGATAGGTTTGGATTTCAAATTCAAAAGAATAAAACAATATTAATTTAGAAAAAATCTGTTAGACTGTTTCCATTCCTATTTCAATTGCAGAGAAAAATATATTTCTCGAGAAAATTACCCATGAACTGTTGAAGCGAAAGTTTTCATTTTTATAAAAATTCTTGCAAATTCTTTTTTTAGAAAAGCTCTAAAATTAATAGTGCATTTGTTGTTCGGTCTGACGAATTGAGATACTGCAAGAAAATATATTCCCACTGAGCTCGTTGCTAATGCATTTTGTTAGAACTCCAACGAGTTCTCTCGTAAAATACATTACCACGAAATTTGACGAATCAGCAAACTGGTAGATTCCAGAACGAATGGAACGGTATCGCAATCAAATCAATGAATTCACAAATTATGAAACGAATAGCGGCAATAGTGATCTATCTCCGATGGAGATAATGATTCGTGTAGGAAAATGAGATTTTTCAAATGCATGTGATTGTTGAAGAAAAGAGGAATCTATACGCACACAAAATTTAACGTGACTGAATTCTTGAGATTGAAAGTGATAAATCACTTCACATTTTAGCGTTATTGTTGGTACATCCCTCAATTTTCGTTTAATCTGTCAGTATACCTATTAAGATATCTCCGTATAAAGTGGGTTTACTCTTCCTGCCATTGAGAACGTGGTTATCGATGGAGAACAATATATTTGTATTACTATGGAAATCGACCCTGTCCGACATTACATCTTGACATTTTGTGAATTGGCACATCAATAAAATAACGAGAGATGAATTTTGCAGGTTACGGATAACTATAATGATAATTATATAAAACGAGATAGGACGTCAAACCTCCGAGCTAATGCCATTAGTTCAAAATGAAATTGGTGTCAAACAATATTATTGTAATTGAATTCTATTAATATTAATGAATATTGTTCTGAAATGATTCGCTGTTCATCATATAATATTCTACGTATGTTCACGTACTTATTTTATGATGAACACATTTCGTGAAAACCTGGCAGCATATTTGGGCGTTAAAATACCACTTAGGTCATGTCTGGATGGAATAGATAATTTAAGAGGCCTATGAAGTGATTGAAGGATGATAGATGAAGATTGTATTTGGGTCAAGTTATTTATGAAGTTTTAATGGACTCGTTAGCACTTTGATGCATTGAGTTGCAGAGGAGGACGACGTTAACAAAGAAAATATGGCAAATTGTTCTCTTTAAGTTTTTCCTTACCATAACTTCTCCTCTTCCGTTCAACAATAACTAAAAACAAGAAAAGTATATACAAGGTGTAGAGGGATATCTGCAAATACATAGATGCTATCAAAGGGCTAGTAGAGAGCTTTTCTGTCGCCATAAGAGTATACGCCGATGGCTCGATTCCGAGGGAAGAAAAGTTTAATGCGGAGAGACCGGTGGAATAAAGGACCGCTGTCTCTATTTTTCTCTCTGTCGATGTTCCTGTCTCTAGCCCTGTCCCTGTCTCGCTCCTTCGTGTTCTTTCTGAAATATCTTTCCTGTAGAAGAGGTTTCGAAAAAAGCATCATGTCTAGCCACAGACAAATTGAATCCGGAGCTATCGTTATTCGGTCAAGCAACCTTTACTTCCAACTCCTCCCCTAAATCTTCTTGACGCCAGCCAGTCTCTATCTCGTCGTCTTGTTTTTTATCTCCCTTTTTCCTTCTAACGTTCCGCATGGAATCTACTCTTGCTGCGAAAATGCGAGAAATATTTCCCCTGCCCAAGTCTGAGATACGATAGTCGAAAGAAGCTTTCGCGTGAAAGTCCATTGAAAGCCCTTGGTGAATGCCCCGTGTCACTGAGAAGCTCTTGAAACCCGTGTGGTTTGGATGTCTCCAATGAACCAAAAAATATGACATTGGAATAATATGTTAAACGAGAAATGATGCAATCTTCATGTCGGAAATTTCAAATATTTCGCAATCGCCGCATAGAAGTTTTGTTTCATCCGATTCGTTTTTCTATCGGAAATCTTATCAAAACATTACACTAAAATAAAAATTGCTACACTTCCTAATGACAGGACAAAGAAAATCAATATATTTGGAGGCCTAGAGTTTTATTAAAATGAATTCGGATCGTGTTAAAAGAATGCTGATAAAAAATTCAGTGGTAATTCGCGCTGCAATATAACTCTATAGGCTTAAAACGGGCAAATTAGAAAAAGAACGGTACAATTGGCAGCCATTTTCCCTCTATCGACGAGAGTCCAGAAAAATACACATATCTAAAGCTTATCTTAAAGAATAATAATATTCGTTGTAGCGTGTTCCTTTCCGCAAATATTTGGCGGATGATTGAAGATGTCAGGGAATTGCGAGGTCAAATATTTGACAAAATAGTGGTCAGATTCATTTATTAGTGAGGAGTCCCTTACCCGAAAAAGATTAAATTCCGTATAACGCCAAGGGTGGGAATGAAAGGACGTTCATCTCCAAATCCATTACTATTGTTTGCCATCTCATTTCTATCTTACATCGCCCAATTGACTGTGCGTTTTAATCATGCTTCCTTAACGACTGAAGAAGTATGGTACAGCACGTACTTGTGCAGTAGTAAATTCGAGAGAACAAGTAAAAGGAAATAAATATGATTATATTCACTTATAACGTAGAAAATAAGTAAGCAAAAATTATTGATGATTTTATTAAACATTCTCACATAATATAAATACTAATTGAAAAAAATGAAAACCGCGAAATATAATGTCGATAGTTGCAATTCTCATTTTTTTGACAATGAGATATTTAAGGTAGTAGTTTTGCCATAGACACATGCAAAAGTTAATTTTTCGGAAAATTTTTGAAAACTTTGGATAATTTTGGTGTTGTTTCTTACAGAAATGTAAAAACATATAAATTTTCGGAAAAATGTCATATGAAATTTTAAATTTGAGAAATACCACCTTTTCCATATTTAGTACACAGAGCTTGTACTTTATATCGCTGTATCTTCGAAACTACACGGTCAAAATTATTGATTTTTTTAGACAAACTTCGTCACATATTCCTCTGTAATTGAGGAAAAGCAGAAAAAACTGTAGAAAAGTTTCGAAGTTATTCCGTGAAATATGAATTTTTCTACTGCTGCTCATAAGAACGCGTGCAAAACTGTGCAATATTTGATAGCCAATATCTCAAACACGGGATGGTGAATCTTTTTAAAATTTTGCACGCAGTTTCATAATAATGTCCTGAATGTCTCCTCAATGTTTTACAAAATTCTGTAGACAAACGCTCCGACGAGACTACTACTTTAATCACTTTCTAAGGAACATTATTCCTGATGTAGTAAGAATTTTATTACACATTTGTGAATAATGAAAATACATATTGAAAAAAGAAAATTACGAAACATCATCGTTAGTATTAGTTCTCATTACTTAACGATGGGATATTTAATAATTTTTGCAAGATTATTATTCTTATCACAGTCGTGCTTTAGCAAGCTACAAAGGCTGCAATATGAATTATTGCTGCGTTTACATAATATGTTTATGTAAATCTAAATATTTAGACACAGCAATGGCTCGAAGTCATAACTTCCGTTGTATACACTTATTGTGCTTACTTATGTTGCAAACTTTTTAAATTCAGACAGAAAGTTATGAGCTTGTACAATGTGTGTATATCCATGCTTTGGTACCAGAAGTTCCCAGACAATGCGCTCATTTATATTCTCCACGTTTAAAGCTTAAAAAAGCGGCATTGGATACAATCTAGTGTACAAATTTAATTTCGTTAGAAACATTAACGCGAATACTACCCTTAACAAGGTGACGTCTTTTTTAAATCTACTATAAAAACGATAAAGCTACAATGCCATATTAAAATCAAATTCATTTCATTAGGAGGTCAGCCAATATATTCGAAGACTAAATACGCTAGTGGAAGTTACGTCAGACGTATTTGTTAGTCCTTCCTCATTTGATCCAGATAAAAAAAAACAATGGTTTGTATGTAAAAAATACAATTCACGATGTCATGAAATCAATAGTTCAAATAAAGTGTTAATCAACTTCTGGATTAACCCTTACGAAATACACTGGATTCACACGTGACACCAGCTTTTTAATCTTTTCGAGATGTAATCCATAACTCCCAAAACAATATCGACAAAATTTATTCATTCTAGTTGATAAGGTGGTTAGACCTCGTTTATAGCGAACCTCTGAAATACATTAGTATTCACCGTAAGAGTTAATAAAGCTCTTAGAAGACCGGGGTTGGTGGTGTCAGATCCCCTATAAAAATTAACCAAAGTGATCGATTATATCCTACATCGCCGATATTTCGCTTTCCGGCTCTCTATAGGCTAAACAAGAACCCCGAGAAATAGCCTGATTAATAACATGAAAGTTTCAATTTTGGGTTCTGCTTGACTATTGGAACGCAAATGCAAAAGTTAATTTTGCACCGTAAGCCAAAAAAGTGAACTAATACTTCTTCGTGTCTTTTGCTGAGACCCAAAATTTAATTAACATTATTTTTACGAGACTTGTTTTGGCCTGAAAATATGCCAAAGGTTATTATGTTTACGCGGAGTGAGGTCATTGTTCAACCCCAATCTAATGACCATCCTTTTTCCTATCATGGACAAGAACTCTTCCGGAATCAGAAGCACAAATTAATGATACGTGGGGTTGTTCGTTGGACGCAAGTCTAGTTGGAAACTCTAGGCACGAAATCATTAAGCATTTTTCGTCCTCTGGTTTTGGGCAGTTTCCTGAAGATAAAGAGTCCAAGTTGGCCACCGGAAAACTTTCTGCACCAGCCAATTTGCAATTAACCCAATAGACTGTTTTATTTGACGACGAGGACATACCTTCAATTCAAAATTCCAACCTTTACAAGATTCTAAACACTGATCCCCATTAAAAGAAAAATCCTTTGACATTCTTATGTCCATTGGAGTCCATTGAGTGTATCGATTGCTAGTTTATGATATTTCACCTATATTTAAATCAAAATTGTTTGTGATTTTCTTCTGAATAATATTGAAAACATCCCCGTGAATGGTGTAAAAAGCTATGAAATATTTGGAGGACAAGTGATCACAGATCGCTATATTAAGAGTGGCGGTAGCGACTCGAGACAAGTACATTTATATATAGATATACCCGCGAATGACAAGTCGTTACAAGGGAATTTACAGGAAGGGTCACAGATCTCAACCTTTTTCGAGAACTTTCGAAAATTGTTACCGTAATATGTAATTATAATTACAGCATTTTGAACGATCATCCGGGTTCACGTATTTCTTTATTTTTTTTCTTTCGATCGTGATTAATTATAGCTCTGTAGCTTAACGCGTAGCGAAAATATAAATATGTTCTTTTTTCGTTGCTTAAAAAAATCGTGGTGTTTTTCGCTTGCGTAAATTACTTTACTTCCGTTCTACAAATGCCGAGATTTTCCCATTTCAGACATTAGGAAAACATATCTAATATACGATTTTGGACATATTTATAGGAAAAGTTTGAATTGAATCAAATCTCATTTCCTGAACGAATTGAGGTCTTTCGGAAAATTGTCGACTCGGTAAGCTCACTGCCAATGTGCTTGAAATGTCAGACTCTGTAGATTCACCTGATAAACGAGTGTCCTCATTCGACCGGATATCGCCGGCTTCCTGCACTTCCTCATGCCTCAAGCTCCAAGAAATAGTGTGGAACCGTCGTAGAAAATAAGACTTATTGTTTGTAAGATTCTGCAACTAAAAAACTGAAAACAACTTTTCAGTTTGATAAGTGTTTTCGTCAGGAATATCTGATTTTCATACAATAATGACATTATCTTAAACATGGAGCACTGTAGAAAAAAAAACATTGGATATATAACAAGATATTTAGAGTGGAAAATTCTAATATTTTCTGTAAAGTTATGCACAAGTAATATTCAAAATAATGATTCAATCCACATAATTTTTCTTTGTCCATAGCGAGACCTTTACTGAGAAGATGAAGAATATTCGTTAGTTGTGATGGGCGTTTAATCGCAAGTTATCTGAACATCAATCTACGTTAGCCTCCAAAGTTAATTTTCATGTAATAAAATGACAACAATGTTGATAACGAGTTTTCCATTAAACAAATTGTTTTTCCGATTGATGTTAAGTTTGATAAATAATTCAGATGAATAAATAATGAAAAGTTCCTTCACAATTGTTGTAGTGGCGTGAAATATATGGTTTGTTGATACTGACAAGGATTCTTGGCGTTATTTATTTAGTTTAGGAGGATTATTTCCTGTGGTTTGAATAATATTGGCTTCTGTTTTTATCTCATATATAGGCTATGTAAATGAGAACGCAGCTATTATTTTTAGCTTCGTCTTCCTCATTCGTGAAATTCTCTACTGAAGTATATTACATTCCTTTGGATTTTCAGAGGCGTGTGCGAACACAAGCCAGTCGATTATCATGTGAATTACGAAAGGTTTTAAGTTTCTAGACGTTTTAAACATTCACTATTGCCAGAGTATTATTTAATTTTGCCTCTTCGATGCAGAGAATTTCGATGTCCAATGTCAATGAATTCCTTTGTTATCGATGTTCGATTTTCTATAATGATCGTTGAAACTTTTTTCTTCCCATCTGCTACGTAGTTCGTATAGTGTTAAGGAATGTTCGACCTTTATTTGTTTCTATTCTACTGCTAGCATACTTACTTCATTGCCGATTGACAGACTAATAACGAAAACGATGGAAAAAATTGAAAAATCAACGATTATCAATTTGTTTACGCGAAAGTACTTGCGCGGAGGGATTGACTACTCCCGTTCTGTAAAAAATCTCGATAAGCTCGCTTGTATATCAGGTTTGCTTCGCACGGTTCAAAGTCTGTAAGAAAAAAAATATCTTAAGTACAGTAAATCTTTGCTAAATCGAAAATCAATTCCATTTCAAATTACAGCGTGGAATCTTTAATATTGCAATATGATCAGTGGGGAAACAAGTTACTCTGAGCAAGGTTTCTAAAAAATCGAAATGAAAAGGAAATTTTTATCAAATAAAGTTTTGAAATAGGGGAAGTAGAGAATTTTCGCAAAAGTGTTTAGCAGTGAAAAATGACTACGATCAATGCAGAAAAAAATGTCCACGCACGTGACCAAGAAGAACTCATGTGATGAAACTGTGTTTCGATAATAAAAAGGAAACAATATTGCAGACGATGCATTAGCATACAACGTAAAAGCTTGCACGGAAGGAAGAGCAGAGTAAGGAAGAGTGGAGATACATGGGAATACCGGGTAACCCCGACAACAACATCTCACAGATAAAGCACGAAGTATACAACAAGAGCTTCTCATCCCTATTGGGACTCGGATTGGGGTCTCCCTTGGGTTACATGTCGAATAGGATGAGAGTTAGATTACCTCTAACGACAATATAGTCCGCTTTATTCTGTACAAGCTTCGGAAAAGCTCCACCACCGACCAACAACGACGTAGATTCCTTCTCAGTCCCACCGTTTCACTATTCTCAAGCTACCCCAGCCGCATTTAAGCAATAACGAACAATGTTGCTCACATCGATATTGGCACTCCTATTAGCACTTGTTAAATAATTAACTACGATACATCTAAGTAATAGACGTGCGCAGATAATGTTTGAATGTTCGCTTTTATGAAAAAAATGACAAAGGACACACGTTTGAGGGTAACTTAAAATTCTTCTTGTTAAACCTGGGTGTTCAAATGTGTACATAATATAACGATCGTACGATAGCGAAAAAAGCGTTTTATGGTCATTGAGTAATCTTTTAGTCTATTATGAAAAACCATCCAATTTATGATCTTTCTGATAAATATAAATCGTTTCTTATTTCGCAAAAAATATATGCAATTTATGATAGTTATCATTCTGAATAAAATACTATTAAAAGGTTCTGAAGTATTTTTCTTCTTTTCGAAAACGAGGAAAGATCCACTGTGTACAATGCGATACAATTTCAGTCTTTTAAGGGATCATGCCTGGGTAGAATCCGAAAAAAAGCTGTCGTTTTGAATTTTTTCCACGAAATCGATGGTTTTATATTTAACAAGTGATTACATGTTTTATAAAGTATAATTTGAAGAGTGTTCCACAATTTTTTCGAAATAAAAGATGTTGAAATAACAGTTATGGCCATTTCGGTGAGGGTTCTCCCAAAAAAATGCCGTTGCGGTAACCACGGTTCTTCAGACTTGGCTTATCTAAACTTATCTACAATAAAAAAAAAGAAAAAGATTTATATGATATATAGACAGATGAAGTCATTGAACGAAGGATTGTTAAAAATATCAATAACAACTAAAATGGCGAACATCTGAAGTTAAAACTGCGATTTTCTACATCTATATTTGCCTCCGTTGATCCATCATATAAATCTTTTTCGTTTTTTCATTTGCGATAAAACAAATCTGAAAAATTGTAGTCTCTGCAAGAACATTTTTTTGAGGTTTCAACCTGAGAAATTTGAAGACACATTTTTTTTGCGTTTTAACCAAACATACCCCCTTAATTATTTTTCTGTGCTCTTCCAGTGATGCTTTATGTAAATATTCCTTGTCGTGATCTCGGAACATTAAGCAAGGGTGGATTTACCAACTCCGAAGGGTTTCAAGTTCCAATCCCTCGTTACTTTGCACCGGCGTTCTAGACGGAGAAAAAAGAGACAACACGGCAGGCAAGGTTTACGTTACGAGTTCGAATGTATTTTCGAATTTTCTGAGCTTGTTCATTCCTCAGAATGAGCTTGATCTTAATTACCTTGTGGAGATTTCCATCTAATTGTTCAGTCATTCATTTGTGGGGGGAATGTTAGCCGAAAACAAACGTATTGTAATTGCAAAGTATGACTAAACATCGAAAAAATAACGGAGAAGAGTCCAATTTCGAGTATAGATACGCGAAGCCTTCAACGTTTAAACTTTTATATTGTAAATTTTCAAATACACCAAATAAAATGTTGATACTTGAATATTTAATATTTCAACTTTAATATTACAAATATTAAAATACATAAAATTGGTGTACGCCGCTTTAAGCAGCGCACACCTTTTTCCATCGAATTCTTTATTTTCGAATCTGAGACAAGTAATGCATAATAATTAGAACATAATCAATAACACAAAACAACTTTCTATAATTAACCTAATTATTATTCGCGAATTTTTGTTCTCTTCCGTTAGAAAGAAAAAATAATAAACCAAACAAAAATATAACCTAACGCTTGAGCGGGTTAATATTGGGTTTTTCACTCCAGTATTATATTTCCTTTCCTATGGTTTTAAGAAATTTCTGTTTCTATTATCTCACCTACTTCTAGCATGGATAAGTTTCAATCTTTAGTCTTACCTTTAGAAAATAATGATCGTAATCCTTAACACTTAAATAAGTTCGCGAACTGTCACATATGTTGAGCCCAGTAATGCCAAACATTCACCTATGTGACAAAAAATTCTTGGGGCCCCGTCTATACAAATATTGTGAAATTAAAATAGCGCCGGGCACCCGAGGAAACTACGCACACCGCTTAACAACGAAACGGCGCTTCACTCCCCATTCCACCCTCACGACTCTAACGGCCGATTCACCGAATTCGAGCGCGAACC
>JABSMR010009616.1:0-11725 GCA_018902295.1 Dusona sp. PSUC_FEM 10030013 | reverse complement strand
CCCAGGCTTTTCCACCAGTCTTTTTTTATCGGCGAAGGAAACGACCGGTCGATTACACAATTATGTATCGAGAATATAGCGGAATATCGTTTAGCCGCGAGCTTGTACGAGAAACTTGTTAAAATGTTAGAAGCATCGGTAGATCGGAAGAAAAAAAATGGTAAGTTGTATTATAGGAAAGTCGGCGACTTAATAATATTGGAAGGAAAGTATTAGAAGATCGAATCTGTAACGGTGATGCGATATAGCGCGATCAAAAGATCGGTCATAGTCCGTGAATAATCGCACGTAATTCGGGCCAAATGACTGGAAACTCTCCCCACTCAAAGTAAACGCGAGAAAGAGAGAGAGAGAGAAGAGGTGGGATCAAGAAGGATCTCTCGTTGTAAACTCTTCGTCAGGTTTACTGCATATAAGTGGAAGCAAGTGCGACACACGTTTGCCTCGCATTGGCAATAATTCACGGATTTCGTTCCACAAAACGGTGAAAACCTTCTGTGACCGGCTTTCTTGAAAACTCGACTCCTTGTCAGACTTTTAATTTATCGTATCAGAGTTCGCCTTTCAACCGATCGCTATCTATACCAAGCAGTTTATCTGTTTAAAAAACTATGATTTATCAAGAGATTCGCGGATTTATCTAATTCGAATATGCTTCTACATATCTGTGGAGAAATTTGTTCTTAGAGTTTACGTCAGTACAACACAGAGATGGATTGAATTCTGCTTATGAAGCTCCGGCTCGCATGCAAACGATGCTCGAGAGATACAACAAATTTGCTAAGCTCAAACTGTCAGGGAATTGCCTAAATTGCCCAAAACTGCTGAGTACTTTCGAGTTATGAAAACTTCTATCACAAATAAAACGTTACTCAATAAAAATACCCATTCGGTATAAGTTCAATAGAAATACTGTACTGTGTATGCTTAAAATAAGTACAGTCTCGTAATTAGAAAAAAAAACACGAACGATAAGATCATAATGCAATTAGAATGGGTGGAGGTGTACTAGAGAATAAATTTTTAATTGCTCGATGACCTGAAAACGTTGCAGCATCCTCTATTGATATTTGTTCTATCGAAGGCATTGAATGGCATGATCAAACGATTCCAAGAAATAGTAAAGTCGATGGATGAGCAGAAGATGAAAAGAAAAGAAAAGAAAAAAGTAACGGTTATATGGCGAATGAGGTGCGAAGAAGAGGCTCGTCGACCTCGACGGGTGTATCCGCAACGAGAGAAAGGTGCATCCGACAGGCGGAAATACCATGGGCATATACCGAGATCAAGCCTCTCTGTGACCTGTATTTTACTCGATGTGAAACCCCTGTCGTCTATGGTGCACAGGTGGATTGCACGGTTAAAGGGGAAGGAGAAGGGGAAGGTGGAGGTAAAAAAAAAAGAGACGCGATTTATACCTCGACAAAAGCGCCTTTGGCACTTTTCCTCGTTTTCCTGCGGCAAAATGCATGCATGTATGCAGAAATACAAGGAATGTTGCAAAAGTCGTGGCCAAACTATACGGAGGATTGTTAAATTCTGAAATTTCGTAAAAAAAAAACAGTGTTCTTGTGCAATTTTATTACTTCGACGCAGAGTTGTTAATTTATTAATAATTCAGTGATAGACAATACAGTAGGTTGATAGGAAGAAAAGAGCGTTAAAATGATGAAGTTGCGATTACCACACTCGACGCTTTTTTTCACGACCCACTGAATTCGGTGTCATCAATCAATTAATATTTAATCGACGGTGTATCGAAGAGAAAAAAGGACAAGGACGCTCCTCTTTAGAACTTCGGCATCTTCGTGTCTCGTAACGATCCTTGAGTACAACTTTTACGACATGCTGTACAAACAAATCTATTGCTATACGACTCTTTCTTCGTTATCTTGAAAAATATATTTATTATTCATCTTTTATTTCTTTTCTTCAACAGTCCTCTACCTCTCACGCGGGTTGAGCTCATGTCGTTGAAAAATCCCTCCTCACTTGCATGCGATAAATAAATACATAACATACGAAGCGATGTTCAAAAAGCTATTAAGCGACGGTAAATTCTCGTTTGCAAATATTAAAAACAAAGATGTAAAATTACAGACTTGTGAGAGCTACTTTTTTAACTCTTTGTCGCCTTTGTCGTGATTTCTTACTTTTTTTCAACGCTCCGATCATCGCTAGGAATAACGACGATATTTACTTTATGTTAGCAGTAAACTTGCTTATTAACGTACGAATTTATATGCTTATGTGTTGAAACGCTGATGCACTTTATAAGTACACGTTTCACCTGATTTTATCGAAATTACATTTCATTCGTGTATAGAAATGTCTTCTCACTGTCATTCTAGATTAAGACTCACGATTCTTAATGAGTCACCAATACATATTTACGTGAATAAATATATGGGTCATTCCCTGTCAGATAAACGCTACCACCATAATATATTCTCTCTATAAAATTAATGACCATTTTATTACATTCATGAAACGACTTTACAATATAGTATTTTTTTTTCTCTTTCACTGTTTATTATTTGATGAAAAGGAAAATAAATAAATAATATTCCATAAAAAGGGACCTAAATTTGAGTAATGAAGAAAAAAACTTTGAAAAAATGTTCTCACCGAAAAATCTTTCAACTTTAAATGTTTCGATCCGTCATAAAGTAAGCAAACATATTTTGTTCTATCCTTTTTTATTTTTTTAAGAATTTCTTTAAAGTTTCGTAAGACCGTAGAAGCTTCGGTCTATATATAGTTTAGGACATAAAAAAATAAAAAAAAAAAACATTTTTATACCTCATACAAAATTCAGAGAATTTTTTCCGTTTCTAATTTTATGGCTGACATTATGATTAGCGCAATATAATGTTTGTTCGAAATATCACGAAATATGTGATCGAAAAGTGAAAAGAAATATTTTTGGATAAATTTACGCTTGTTAGAACGATAAATAAAATGAACTAATTTGACAAAAAGTGACAATCGTCGACTGGTTGAGATTCAATCTAAGTAACTCCATACACATAACAGTGCATGCATTTTATTGTCATTATACGTCAGTTAAGTATTCGCTGAACGTGTGCTTTTTTTCTGCTCGTCTGCACACAGAGTCGTAGTGTATTCCGTTCTCTCACCTCGCGATGATTGCATCCTCCATCCCGTTCGGAGGTTTGTACAGTCCAACATGAGGCTCCCTCATGGTTGAGGCTTGAATGACTCTCTCACATTTTTGACATTTCGATGCAATTTTCTCTTCGTACGCTCTTCCACCCTCTTCTCTTTATCCCTTTCGATGGGTTGTCGTGTTACGGATTACACGAGTTACGTACCGTGCTGCTCGATGGCGCTGAGATCTTTCTCCGGAATTTTGCCCGTCATCTTCCTCGCGATTAATTACCCTTAGCTCTTCGTTTGCTAGGTCAGGTTCGCATGATACCTAACTATATATCTATATAGATATACACATATGAAACGGGATTCGCGATGATTGCGCAATCAAGATTGCAACGCAAGCGAAAACAAACCGTCCAGACTCTAATGTAGATACTTTTTAGCAACGCGAATGAGAACGAGCGGAGAACGAAGAATAACCGGAGAACAAAATATTACATTTTGTCACGTATACTTAGCTGCAGCGAGGATACGTGCGACTCCGAGGTTGTTACAATGTGATCACATTTAATTAATTTGTAAAGAGCTTGTGACATTCCAGGCATGATTGTTATTATTGTCATTTTTTTTACAACTATTTAAAATGTATGGCAATTTTATTTACCTTTTATCTCGATTTCGGGAAAAACTGTAAGCAAACATTGTTTTTTTTCAAGTATCGACTTTCACCTTAATGATACATAGCACAATATGATAACCATAAAAGACAAAAGTTATAGAAAATTTATTATTTTGCAAATACGTGACTCGAAGGTTAAGGTGTTTGAAGACTTGTTGTTTCCTTCTAAATGAAAGTGGTGTTTTACAACATTATGTTTCTTATTACAAGTCTATATATGTACAAATCTATATGTACAGGCGTAATGTTTGTATGATCGAAAGCCGGGCATTCCATTGTGTCCATGAGTACGTGACGAGTCAACTGTAATTACGATCATTATGTCGTTTGATACTTTGCTACACGAGCCCATCGACCATCAAGCATATCATTCATTCGAACAGCTTTCTTGTCGTTTATTTAATGTTCTTAGGTTTACTGTCTCGTTCCAATCGAAGGAAGTTGGAAGAAACAATGATTTTTTTCACGGCTTTAAAACCATTTCAAATTTAATATTATTCGTCGCGAATTTTGAAAAACCTCGACCGCTGATAGTTAAATAAATAAATTTATTTTCTACAGAGAAATAAAGTTGTCGCGTAAAGTTTTGTTTTTAAGTGTTACAAAAAAAACATATTTTCCCATTGGAAGTAAGGGAAGATCTTCGATGGGTAACAATGTGAAAAAAAACTAGCGGATATGTGAAAAATCGCGATGCCAAGCCAAATGAACGAGTCCGATAAAATTCTACAATCTTCTCGTCCTTTTTCCCCAGTTTCTCCCCTCTCGACCGGTTTCCGTGGCCACCGAGCATTGACAAGAACGAACCAACAAGCCTACGCTCGTGGTAGAAGGCTACTCTTTTTTTAATCCATCTTTATTTTCTTCTCTTCTTGTTACTCCCCCTCGTCGATCCCGGAGCGAGTGCACCGTTGTACAAGCAATGAGAAGAGATTCACGGAGACCGCAAAATCGACTGAACTAACGGACGTACCACCAACTAATCGTGAAAGAAATCGATTGTTGAGCAGACGCAAAAATTCATTGTTTTCATCAATTTCTTACCGGTCTATTTTTAATTCATGCTAATAATGACAATAAATTTTGCGGAAAATTTATTTATCGCTCATACAGAAAAACTACGAATTCAAACTTTTTAATAAATAAAGGCATTCACAAATGGCTTTTTGAATTTCGATGTTTTTTTTGAGGAACTAATAATTATTCCGCAACGTCAAACGTAGGCAATTCTCATTGTTCTTTTTTCAAGTTTAAGTGCTTGCGCTATTATATTTGTTACATTTCAATTTCACTTTGAGTTTGGTGACTAAAAATTGGCAATAACTTGAAACACAAAATTGATCCGAGTACGTTAGAAGAAATCTTCGCAAAAATTTGAAACATCGCATCGTTCGTTATAAAGCTTGATATGAAACGATCTTCATGTAATTTTCATTGAAAGTTTGTTCATTCATCATTATAATTCTACCAATTGAAGAAGAGAAGCTCAAGAAGACCTGCATTAATTCAGTCCAAGCAGTGATTAATTGATGTCTGAGCACAATAACCTCGAGGAGAATATAACTTTTGAAGGTCTTATTTTGCAAAGTTGGTAACTTACGTAGTGTATGATATATATGCAGATTATAAAAGTACGTGTACAATCGCAGCGAAACTCGTACAGAGCGCGCATATATACAATTTTACAATGTCGTACCTACGATACCATATACTTATGGTCTAGCCCCGTAGTAGGGTGCAAGTTAGCTGCTCCGAACATGCCTCGTCTTTTATGAATAATGTATATGGGATACGTGTGTGTTCCGAGATACTTATATGCATGGATTATTATTGTTATTATACCACGAATCGTACCGAGTCGAAAAGAGTGAGAGAGAGGGAGAGAGAGAGAGAGAGAAAGAGATGAACAGAGAGTAAATAAAGTATGCGATAATATATATAGTACTTGATGAGTGCACTGGCGAGAAAAAGATGTTGCTTCGAGTTCGCGTTTTCTCACAGTTCTCTCAACGCCGATTGTGCTCCTATGTGCCAGCGCTCTTTCAAGTATAACGCCAACTTCTTCTTCTTCTTCCTCGCTCTTTCCCCTTCTGTTGTATCTCCCAAGCTACGATGTTGCTGTGATTGCGAGGAAACGGAAGCGTGTTTTAATGCATTTTGCCCCTCGAAGCATCTAAGTTCCCGAGAAGATTTACCTTTTTCATTTTCTTTCCTTTGTTGTCTCCCCGATTCCGGCTCTCGCAACATTCGATTGCGGGGGCGCCATCTTTACAGCGGAAAACAAGAAAAACGTTTGTTCCTTCACAACTCAATCATCTGAATTTTCTACAAACATGTTTGTCTTTCTTCCACCCTTCTTATCGAATCCAAATCTTTAAATTACAGCCGCTAAACTTGAACTCTAGATCTTTTGAAAAATCCGTCCAAAAATGTAGCATTTTTTATTATTATCGTTTATTCATCGTTCCCGAATAAGGTGGAAAATCAATCGACCGAATTATTGGGTTTATTGCCTAATTAATAAACTAAAATTAAATATTTATCTTTATACGTTCTTTTAACAAGATGATGTTAGACATTTTAACAAATAATTTTGCTTATTCTTGAATCTTCCCAACTACAGTCGTTCACATAAAGAAAAAAAAATAACATTACTTGTACTGTATCACGAGTATCACGAGACACGAGGAAGGTGATAAAGAGCTTCCATACTGGACACTTTTGGACAAGAGAAGCACGAAGAGTGCTCGCTCGGACATTCCGGAGAGCTCGAGTTTATCACGGTTTCTAATTAATGCCATTAATTGTGCGTAAGAGTGCGTTTCCGTAAAGGCCTCCGCTGCGCACAAGTCTTTATGTGTGGGCAATCGTATCGACGCTGATATGACCTACTTATAACTCGGTGCTATCAATATGCCTCATTATTCATACACTTTTAATCGTGATACGTAGAAATCGGCGAATCGAGAAGGATTCGAGGACGAAAATATGTTTTTTTTTCTGTTTATATATATTTTATTTTATTCAAATGATACCGTTATATTTCGATAAGAATATGTTTTCGTCGTCGGCCGATTATACGTTTATCTCGTCTATTAAGTGAAATCTGTCAAAGACCAAGTTTTAATTTTCCTACGGTCGGATTTTTTCGATTTGTGGATCTCGCGTGTGTATCACGATGTTTATTAACGCGATCCAGTCCTCTGTGTCTCGGTTTCACTGATTTTTCTACCAGATACATGCCATTTTCCACGCGGCCAGTCTTTTGTGTCAGGGCGATTCGATATACATCGCAGTTTATGGTCCAGCGTATAATTATACAGCTGTTATATGCACAAGGTTGTATAATGACGTCACCGTGTTACAAAAGGATCCGAGAGACGTACTTGTGATACTTTTCTTAAATTATTTAATTCTAAGCCTTTAAAAATTATTTTTTGAACTCCTGACTACTACCCCCACGGGCATCAAGGCTGGAGTCATACGTTTGCTCTCGATCAACTGGTTTTGAAGATTTTTTCGAGACAAATGTTTGCGAAAACGACAAAAAAAATACTCAATCAAATTTTTTTAATCGGCGCTCCAATTCTTTTCTCACAATTCTGCACTCATTAACTCTCACCCGAAAGAAATAATATTCTTTACTCATCTGAGCATTTCCTACATGCAAAAGCTTGAACTTCTTTGCTAAAGTTCGTGAAAAGAACACACAAAATAAAATAAAAGCGAGTGGAGGGGGAAAAGGACGAGAGATATACTTGAGAGCTTTGAAATGTGTTTCTCTCGATAGAGCGCGTTCAAACTAATCGTCTCTCGTCGGCCAGAGTGAGACTCGTTCTCCAGGTTGGCAAGAAACAGCAACGACAGCCAACGAGAAGACCGACGAACGTGCAGCCTGACAGTCTCGCGTTATAAATTACCCTCTTTCGTATATATACCCGGGCCCCCGACATCTTCTGTGTGTGTTGTCTTTCCCGATCGTCCGTAATGGCCCCCTTTCGTTCCGCGAGCGCGAGTTCCTCTCGCGAGCGAGCGAGAGTCCGGATCCAACGATCGACTTTGCCAACGAGAGAATCTTCCGAGCTCTCACCCTGGCTACCGCACTGTCTGTGTGTCCTCGTTGTATACTCTACCTTCCTCAATTCCCTTAGGTACTTTTCTCTCTCCAACATGTATCTAACAGGGAATATTAAGAGAGATGGAGAGAAACAGAGACAAAAAGAGGAGTAAAGAAAAAGACTCGTACAATGACCATCGAAACACACTCGTATCGTGAAAGCAACATTCTCGATCAAAATGCATTCGATTCGCAGATTTTGTATTTCTCTTTTGTATTAGTTCGACTCTCTTCCTCTCTCCTCGGATTGAACAGAAACTCACTATCGCTTTGAATGACAGTCCCGTTCACGGTTTAGCTCACTTAAATAATTTATTACTGTAGTGTAGATCACTGCTGTTCGTTATAAGGGTTGCTCTGCTTTCACTTTTCAAAAAGTAGTTCATTTAATCGGGTAAACTAATTTTTTCTATTTATACAGAAAAGGTTTGCTCGTTTTTTGTTTTGTTTAAGGAGTACGTTTTTAACGATTCATTTTCATGAATCATGCATCATTCTGATTATATAAAAGAAAAAATGAACATCTTTGACCGAAATTACCGAAAAATAATTTTATACGATTTTGGAAAGAGACGAGTTTTCAAAATCCGATGATTCTGACTATTAATACAAAAATGTGATGATTCTGTCGGGATACAGGTAGCTCATTTATACACGCAAGTGTCTGATGATTCGGCCGCGAGCATATGTATATATTTGTTTTCTTTTTTATTTTCAAATAAATTCAAGACGCGTCTCTTCGCGTAACTTAGACGATCACGTTCGAACGCAGAGAAATTCATTCGTCTCTGGAGTTCTCGTCTGCTCGTTAAGTTTCGCGTCGACATCATCCACGACTCTCCGACCGAGAAGGAGCGTAGAATACACACGGCCTCTGCGTGATTTCATAATGCAATTACCGATCGGTTCGCCGTGTCACGAGCGTTGAAAAGGACGGAGAGGGATGCAAGTCATCGACGCTACTCGATGAAGTTTTTTCCTTCTTTCATCTCCGTTTACCATACGTACATTTTCCCTCTCCGTCAAGTATTATAATCTATTTATAAAGAATTTGCAGGTATCAGTTTTCACTTTTTTCTGTATGTAGTATTTATATCCACGCACTAATGTTCTTCCTGGCTAGACGGTACGTTTCGGGAATTTAAATTCTTATTTATAAAATGATTTTTTGAATGAGAACCGTGCAAATTTGCTTGAATTTGTTTTCTATAAATACATCGAAAACAATTATGGGCTTGAAATGTAGTTGAACAAAATAAGACTTTTTTACTGCGAGAAAAGTTGTGACTATTTATGGATTTATTTATCGATAATTTATGGAATTTACAAATGTAGGAAAGATTAAAAGGAAATTATAAATGAATTATGCGAGTTGCACGTATTGAAAACCAAATCCTGTAATGTAGAATGGTGTTTGGGAAAAAAAAATCCATTCGAAAGTATAATCGCGCGAAAAATAATAGTTCGAGACTCATTTTAATTCGAATTAATCTTCATTCAATAAGCGTGAAAGTTCGTATTTTTTCGCAGTCCTTAAAAAAGCAATAAACTCATTTATTTTTATTTTCTTTCACGGATGATTCCCGCTCGTTATCCATCTATTCTTCAGTTACTTTGCAACGGATGAAAAACGATAGAAATAACATTCGCCCGATACAACTCGGGACATAAAACGAGCGACGATTATAAAATCTCTTGTCCATGGATTATAAGTAATTTCGTGACATGAGCCCTTCTGGTGTTGAGCCTTCGATATGTAGGCCGTACGTTATAATCCGCCAGTTTTATAGCGCTCTCTTATGAGCGTCGGCAACACACTTGCAAAGAAAGAGAAAGAGAGAGAGGGGCTTAGCTGGACTATCGCTCTTAAGAAGAAAAGGCAGCATAGCTCGAGGTAAAATCGAGGATAGTTGATGGACGCGAGAGACGATCAGGCAAAAGCTACAACTATAAGTTTGTACTATACATATGACTACTATATGGAATATAATGCTAGCTGGGAGGGCGTTAAGAAAAGCGTAACCGGCAGTTTAGCGAGGCACGTACATGCGATGAAGTTCCATGGGGAATCGTCGTTCTTTCTATATTTAAATATACGAGGTGTGCCTAAATTTATACTCGAGTCATAGAGAATACTTGGATTGCGAAAATTCGAAGGTAAAAAGTTCTTATCTATTTTTCGCTTCGATACATCATTGATGAGATATTTCAACCACTCGAATGCTCCAATAAGTACTTATGGGCGTGGTGGCACATCCCGTTGATTGGATAACATTAATTCGTACTATCTCGTTAACTGCGTCGCGCCTAAAAAAAATGATGAGAACTTTCCTCCTTAGAGCACAGCATTTTATTTACCCTGTGAACCTTGAACGTGACTTTTTGGACACTTTGTACACGGATGTTTATGCATATATATAAATATACACGCAAAGATACATATGTATATATCTCCAGCCTCGGACGACCGATTATGGTTGCACTTCTCGTGTAGTGCAGTTATCGCCGTGGCGTTCCAAAGAGGCAGACCTCTCAGTCGGCCGAGTGTTCATGGCAAGAGCCCTCTCTCTCTCTCTCTTTCTTGATATACCCGAGCCCACGAAGCGTATACGGTTACACACCAAGCAAGATTACGGCATCGAGCGTGTGCATCAACAATCTTGCATACCACAAAACTTCCAAGCATTGCCAATTTTTTCTTCGCTCATTTCTCTTGTTTTTTATTTATTTATTGAACAAGCTTCTATTTTGTCCCGACGCACTGCTTCTCCATATTTATAAAGATGTAAAATGTCCCGCTTCGAAGATAACGTTAATCTCAAATTACCGGATGTTGCGATTACTCTAGGTTCGTTTGTTTATTTGCGAGATCGCAAAGCTCTTATCAATAAGCTTTGCGGATTTTATTGAACGTTCGAGTCTCACGTTTACACGTTGCTTCCTTTCATTGCTACGGTAACCTTTTTTTTGGGTAGCAGCAGTGGCTGCTCCAGTGGGTACTAAAGAGATTTTCGAGTCGATTGTTCGGACATCATCGGTTTTCTTCATGGGCTCTAAATAACGTATCGCTTTTTATGCTTCAACGAGCAACATTTTTATTTTATCATTATTTGTATTTTTACATTCCATATTCAGGGAGTCACGAAAGTGTAGAAGACCTAAAAATTTACAATATTTCATTCGATATTGCCAAGAAGTTGAGCGATTGAAAAATTGCACTTTCATACTTTAGATTAAATCCATTTCGTGTTAAAAAAGCCCTGAAAATTTTAATTGTCATTTTCATTGAACCTTATCAATAATTTCCTCAATTATTTTCAAACACTCAAAATAAATCGCCCACGTTCCCAAGAAATAAACAACAAAACTTTTATGAAACTTGTTGGAAAAAATTTGATTCGTATTTTATTAATATCAACTGTATTATCGTAAGTAAATCAATTCAGATGCTTGCCTTGACGTTCTACATAACATAGATACTCCTTGATCCCTACTCGAGCTTTATTTGTGCACTTTGGAAATTTCAGTGTGAAGATTCAGAGAGTTGAGAATTTTAGTAGAGGCGTCAATTGATCATGCTAATATGCTTGGACATATTTTCTTTTTTAAATCATTATTTATTTTCTTATATAGACCGTTATACAGGAATTGATGAAGCTTTGCGCTCTCCGGAGCTCTGAAATCGTAATAACACCACATTCGTTTTCCTTTATCCGTCTGGATGATATGGCGGAGAAAGTGGTCGTGCAGGGTATCCGATTGGTCGATACTTGGAAAAGTATATATTTCGAGACTTATGTATATCTATATAT
>JABSMR010009605.1:0-11726 GCA_018902295.1 Dusona sp. PSUC_FEM 10030013 | reverse complement strand
GTTTAAAATAAATTAATTATGGAATTGAATAATAAATTGGAGTAACAAACTTCCGGAAGTTCAATGCCAGAACAGGAGTGACTGTCGAAACCGTCGATTTAGGCGTGTAATCATCGATTACATGATCTCGACATTGAATCGTGTTAATTTGTCAGGACTACTAGTTTGTTTCTCGCGTTCTGCAAGAAGGTCAATGGTGAATAAAATAAAAAAACTCGTTTTAGCTCAACGAGCAGACGGCAAATATTGTTACCATGTATAAACACGTGTCATGTCATTAAACAAAAGTCAATTACATCGACGAGTGCGGATTAATTTTAAGACACGGCCGTGAAAGGAAACTATTTGCATGTGCAAATAAATACATTCATGGAATTTTTAAATTTTCCCCGTTTCAATAAAAAAAACAATGCAGTACAATATTTTTAAAACTTTATTAATTGCAAAAAAAACCGAATTTTTTAAATTAATTGCTTTGAGCTAGAAATAAACTCAACAATCATTCAGATAAAAATCCAAATAAATGCATTTTTATGTAGAAAAAAAATGCAGATCTTATCGAACCATGATTTGACTTCGCACAGTAATTAAAAGTCAGATATATTTGAATTTTTATTTTCCTTAAATTTGATGAAGGAGAAAATAATTCATGCCGAATTATCTCGACTCTGAAACAATAATTTCGTGTGTTATAAACATCGAACTAAATCGTTCATATATTGCAAATACAAAACTGGTCGTAAGTTAAAAAAAAAGCAAATAAGTGCATTCCTTAAATTTGACATCGATCTATTAATCGAATTTTTCCTCAGAATATTCTGATTTAAAACCTGTTTAAAGGTGTCTCCTTTAAACACAGGTGTCTCTTTTAGACACAGTATACGAGCGAATTAAATTCATAGTAAAAAAGTGCTTCGGAATCATTCGACCTTGAAACAGTTTGCTCGTACTATACGTCAATGTCAATCGACGTATCACATTTCTCACTAGAATACAGAAATTCAGAGACGGTTTTCCCTCGTGTCTATATGTTTTAGAATCAAAATACCTCAATGCCGATATTTCTAAAATATCGATTACCCAATTGACTGATTATAAGGAAGAATATGACGAGGATTAATTGCAAAAGACTTGTTAAGAGTAGAATACCAATAGCGAGATGGTTACCGGCATACAGTGGAGCTGATGCACTGGGAGATCTCATAGCCGGTTTGACTGTTGGTCTGACATTAATTCCACAGGTAAATTTTTCTACTTAATGGGAAATCCCTATGACGAACTTCAAAAAAATCAATTGTTTCTTTCCCCTTAAGATCGCGACCTTATATTTCTAGAATATTGCATTTCAATGATCTAATTTAATGGCTGATAAAACTGAAAAAATAAATTGTAATACATTTTTTCCACATCTGTGTTTTGAATCTATTTCAGCGATCAAAAAAAAATTAATCGTCCAAATTGAAAAACGTTCCTGCACAGTAGTTATTATTATATTTTTCACTCCTTAATAAAAAATGAGGCCTTTACATTAATTCGTAAACCTTTTTTTGCTCTAAAAAAACGTATTTTGCTGACTGTTTTTTGAATAAAAAACAAAAAAAGGAATAATTTTATGTATTTACTTCAAAATTTCATTTGGTTTTTTTTCCACCTCACCAAAGAGACGTCCACTGGTCGATACCGGTCAATACCACTGGGGAGACATTTTGGCACTTCATATCCCGCACCCTATAAAAAATAATGGAAAATATATTGAAAGCAAAAAAATTTGTTTACACAGTTAAAAAAAAAATGATCTGAATGTGATAATTTTTGAGGAATATCATGGAAATTTCGTTTCGAGTTTAAAAAGAAAATTCAAGTTTCAAAAAATATCAATTATAATCCCTCGCTTATAAATTCGTCCTTATTTTCTAATGGGAAATACATTTTTTACATTATTATAATCATAATTCTTCACAGGCTATAGCATATGCCAGTTTGGCTGGCCTGAGCGCTCAATACGGTCTCTACAGCTCTTTTGCAGGAAGTCTAGTCTACATATTATTCGGAACATGCCGCGAGGTCAATATAGGACCAACTGCCGTTATATCACTGCTCACTTACACGTACGCCAGGTGAGACAATTCAATTAATCACAATAATCGAACTTATCGTTATAAACATTTGTTTCGTTTTAATTTATGAAAAATTTCAGTTTAAAAATAAACGAATTATGAAAGTACTGTCGTCATTCCATTGGAGAAATTTGAAAATTTTTATTTTCAGCTAGTCTCCGTATCAAAAGACAAGATTTTAATGGTTAAGCTTTTTACACTCGAAGCTCTTGTATTAAATGCTAAATCTGTACTTATTAGCACAACCAAAGATACAAAGAGACCGCCACTATTTCCTGTCATCTCAACGAAGAGAAAATGTTCTAGATCAATTGACGACATTAATTATCTTACAACGCACCAGATTAAATGATCCTGACACAATCAGAGCTATGAATGTGTTTTATAATGTCACATGAATGGAAGGTGAATGGCCCTGTTACAGACCTCTTAAAAATAATCAGCTCAAGGATTTGCTGTACAAATACCCCGAAAGATGCGTAGCTTCTATCTTTGAACTTTAATCGAATTTTTCAAAACAGTTCAAATTGTTTTAACTGGCAAAAAAAAATATCGAAAAAATATCCTTCATTGAGGACACTTGGAAAGTGAACTTCCTGAATGAAATTGCCTTTATTCAATCATTAATTTAATAAATACTGACAATGTAAACATCACAATTTTTTAAAATTAAATTCATTCCAATAATTATGTCGATTTTTTTTGTCCCAGAGGAATACCCGAGTACGCTGCACTTTTGTGTTTCCTGTCGGGGTGCGTTACGATAGCACTGGGTATTCTAAGACTCGGTTTTCTCGTGGAATTCATATCGAGGCCCGTTGTATCAGGTTTCACATCAGCAGTCAGTATTATAGTCGCTTGCAGTCAAATCAAAGGACTGCTTGGTATTAAAATCAATGCCGAGAGATTTATCGAAATTTGGAAGGAACTTTACGAGCATATTAACGAATCGCGAATGCCGGATTTGATACTTTCTTGCTGTTGTATTATAGTCCTTCTTATCTTAAAGGTAAATATTCAATTATTTTCATTTTTTGATAAAATATTTTTCATTTTTTTATCTCTTAAGGCATTTTTAGCTTTTTTAATTTGATTGCAATTTTAAACTTTGTTTATTTTTATATTTTCATCATTATTTCGTCATCGAGTATTTACAGGATTTTTATTTCGATCGAACAGAGTCTCAAAGATTTAAATACATCGAATCCAACATTGAGCAAAATATTCTGGTTATTGGGAATCGGAAGAAACGCGATTGTCGTTATAATAAGTACCGGAATTTCGTATTACTACGAAATTCATCACCAACCGGAAGGAACACCATTTTTACTTACCGGACACGTGGAAAAGGGCTTCCCAAATGTAGAACCACCGGTGTTTTCTTTCGTCCAAGGAAACGACACGGTCACCTTCACCCAAATGATTTCACATATAGGAAGTGGAATTATCGTTGTGCCTCTTATTTCCCTCATTGCAAACGTCGCCATTGCGAAAGCTTTCTGTAAGTATTTAAACAGGAAAATCTCGAATCAATAACAAAATATTATGCAAGCTGAATATGTTTATTGGTTTTTTATAAATCTTACCTTTGTGTTAATTGAAGACTATTTTTTGAATCACCAATTTTAAAAAACATTTTGAGTATTCTATTATTGATTGAGTTCGATTTTTTCGGTCATTTGTATTCATTTTTAAAGCACGTGGACAAACAATGGACGCGACACAAGAAATGTTAACTTTGGGTCTTTGCAACGTTGTTGGATCGTTCTTCCACTCGATGCCAGTGTCAGGATCCTTCTCGAGAAGTGCCGTCAATAATGCGTCGGGTGTTAGAACCCCAATGGGTGGACTTTACACAGGTAATAAGATTGTGTTTTTTTTGTTCATTTAAGTTTTCATAAATTCATTAGAACTTTTATTCCACGATATAATTTGTGGAAATCCTAATTCAATTGTTACTTTCCAGGTCTCTTGGTCGTGTTGGCTCTGACCTTTCTCACCCCCTATTTTTATTACATCCCAAGAGCAACTTTGAGTTCAGTCATAATATGTGCTGTCATTTTTATGATTGAATTCAGTATTCTTCAGCCCGTATGGAAAAGTTCTAGTGAGTAAATACATCGAAAGCACAATAATCGAGATCCAATGGAATTTCATTAATTGAGGATGAATTACAAATTTTTTCCAGCCAAAACTTTCGTTGGATCAGAATTTCTCAATTACTTCGCAAAAGAAAAAAAAAATCTGAAAAAATTCAGACATCTTTGAAATTTTCCAAATATTGATTATCAATAATAATCATTCTGAAAAGTTGTTGCGATATTTATTAAACGAAATATTCTTCGACGGACAATAGGACAATTTTTTTTTCTATACGTGAAATGAGTTTGTTGATTTTCCTAAATGCGTAAAAATTCATTGAGAATATTACCATTTTTTAAGTTTCCCAAAAACTTAAAACAAAAAATTAATAATAAAACGACGAATTTTGCACATATTTTTTATAAAAAGATTCAGCATGGACGAAATTTCTAAGGCATTGAACGAATAGTTTCTCAAATACAGCCTATAAAAAAAGACGAAACGAGAATTTTGAAAATAAAAAAAAATTCCAATTGAATTGAAAAGTCAAGAACTTGGAAAAAATTGAAAAGATCAAGAAATTCATTTCATATGAGGAAAAGAAAATCGTCTTATTATTCGTCGAAGATTTATTTTCTTTAAAAATTTCTTCATCATTTTATTATCGCACGTAATATCTTAAGGTGATCTATCAGTTGCATGAGTGGGGGATCGGTAACGGAAGAGTAGATACACGTTGTTTTCGGAAACGCTTGATATTTCGAGAAAACCATGAGTTACGCATTATTCTCGGATGAAAAGAAAACAGCGTGTAACTCTCCATTTTCTCGAAATATCAAGCGTTTCCGGAAACAACGTGTATCTACTTTTCCGTTACCGACCCGCCTCTCATGCAACTGATGGATCGACTTAAGAGCATAGATCAGTCGGTATCTCACCACCGTGAGTGCGAGAGATAGTTGCAAATTTCGAAAGTGATATTTTTCCTCACCGTTAATCCGATCGGAATAAAAACAGTCTTAGCCCATTTTTGCCATTTTCCTGCGTGGGCTAAGATTTTATTTATTCCGATCGATCAAAAGGTGTCGAATATTTTCATTTTTGAAAATCCACAGCAAGCGGGACGACTGATTCATACCCTTAAAGACCTTCGTCAATTGTTTTGCGAGCCACTTAGTACTGAAATTTTGATGGAATCTAATTCCACAGCGTCATTCCATGCTTAATAAAAAATTAGACCTGAAATGTGTAATTTATTCCTAAAAGTTTGTTTATAATCGACAACTCTTTTGTTTATCAATTTGTTTTTTATTTTTTTGAATGAATAGAACGAGATCTTCTGCCTGCGTTGGTGACTTTTTTCGCCTGTCTTTTCGCTCCTGTCGAGTTGGGTATTCTAATTGGAGTAGCTGTGGACATTGGAATTTTGGTGTATTTTAATGCTCGACCAAAAATTCATATCGAAGACAGATATGTAAGAATCGTCACTCTATTTTTTCCCCTACATTTAACCCTTACGGTACAGACCTATGTACTTCGAACGTTTCGTACATATGGGGTCACGGATGACCCCAACCATTTTTTCAACAATAATTATGAATAGAAAAAGTTTTCTTGATATTATTTGTACACGAATTGAGAGTATTGATCCTAAGAAACGCATTCATGGAAAACTTATTCATTTCGGAAGTACAGTTTGCATAAAAATAATCTGAAAATAAAAAGTGTCGTACAACATCAAAATATTCAACTCTTAGAAATTTTTTCATGCAGTACAATCCATTTTTACGAGAAAAACCGAGTATGATTTCAAAGTAGAGTTTCAACACAACGAGAAAAAAATCTTTGCACTTTCCTGCATCGCAAAATGTTGAAAACCTTTGTTCACGGGTGGCTCTAAAATAAAGTTTTGAAATGGACTGGCGTCGTACCCACGGTCTGACTACGAGACATCTAAAATCTTGTTGATATATCAGTAGAGATTTTTCCGAAACTAGGTAAAGAAAAGCCAAAATACTCCTCCTACGAGCTCACAAAGCAAAGAGAGCTGGAGTCGCCCGTGACCCCAATGTGTACCACCGTAAGGATTCTAAAAACTGTTAATAATTGTGTAATTGCCAATTTGTTCAAAAACTTACTTTAATTATGACTTTTTATCGATTCACCGCATTTTTTCAGACAGCTGCAGCCTGTTACGTTTTGGTAAGGCCAAGTGCTGGTTTACAATTTCCCGCAGTGAATTACCTCAAAATTCGTGTGACAAAAAGCTTGTTCGACAAGCCACGAAATAATGACAAAAATTTAGTCGACCCACCGAAAATTGTGCTGGACTGTAAACATATCGACAAAATTGATTTTACAGCATTGCAAGTGAGGGAATTAAACTTTGGATTTAGAATAAAAAACGTTTCGAATTGATTGTCAACTCAAATTGTTTTCCACAGGGTCTGAGTGAAGTTATCGACGATTTGAACAGGCAAAATGGCTATCTAGTGCTTTTCAATCCAACCGATCAGTTGTCACGGAACTTGCAGAAACTCGTGAAAGATCCTATATTGACTGCACACTCGGATTTAGAATTATTGACGATATTTAGACAAATCGAGACGACTCCCGCGCCGAACGAAACCATGGAAAGCATCGACATGACGATTATCGATGGAACTAAGCGATCGAATATTTCCAGTACTGATCTTTGAACAGTGATAAATTCAAAGTACTTCGTGATATTTTTTGCTGAAAAATAAATCATTTGACGTTAAAAACGACTGTTTATGGGTGCGTTCGACTTGAGCGCTTTCAGCACTTAAAGCTGTTTAAAGCGCAGGGTACAGCAATACCATTCAATGTTAGAGCCACGCTTTGAGCGCGAAAGCGTCCAAGTCGAACTAGGCCTAAGTGTGTTAAAACAACAATATATTCCATTATTTTTAATCACAGTAATGAACTTAGTTTTTCATAGAACATTAATATTTTTTTTTTTTTCATTTTCTTGCAGGGTAGAAATTTCCAAAATTAAGGGTAGAGACCTCGACGAATGGTTCAAATCGACGCGGCCTTTTCCAATTATCACAATACTTTTTTTTTCTCCTCTACGGCTATCTCCCTGTATTCAAGGGAATGCGCCACATCATAATACTTTGGATGAGTATTTCTATTGTCTAAAAACTATGAAATATCTGTAGATATCGCCCGGTCCAAATATATTGCTGGTCCAAAACGCAAAGACCCAAAAAAGTAATTCGACCATCCAAGTTTTGGTCGTTGTCAATCGCAGATTTTTTCCCACATTTCTGTAACTATTATCAACAAATATGAGTATCGGTTTTATAAAGTTTTTTTTTTTTGGTTTGGCTGAAATACTATCATTTTTCGTCAATTTATTGATTTATTTGATTTTTTTTTTTCGAATTTTCAATAAAAAATGTTGTTTTCAAATAATTATTTGAAACTTAGAAGCACTTCAAAACTATTAACCCTACACCTCATGTGCTTTTTTTCGTACCTTCAACCTCATGACGGAGGTTCGAACGCACCCCGTGTTTTTTTTTTATCATTAAACCGGTCCCATGATGATAAACAGACTTTATCATACACGATTTTCATCGTTTTTTCATAAGAAAGAGAACGATGTAGTATAAAACTGATGTAACATTTTTATCGAATACTCAAATTTTCTTCTACATCGATAATTCGACGCTATTGGTATTTCAGCGAAAAATGATTGGACGATAAAACCGATGCTTATTCGCGTCAATAACACTTACAGAAATAGGTAAAAAAATCTGAGATCGCCAACGACAAAAACTTGAGCACATTAATTATTTTTCCACTTTTCCACGCTCTGAACCGGAAGTACAGTTCTACGGTGCGGTTCTTGTAGTTATTTCTCAGTTTTTCGACAATAGAAACACTCGTGCAAACTATCATGACAATTGGAAAAGGCCGCAACGATTTAAAAGGTTCGTAGAGGTCCCCCCTTAATTTTCCCTCCGAAAAAATTTCAATTTCAACTTTTTTTTCATACCCGAAGAAAATTTAAACTGAAAAATTACTGTTACAGCAATCAGAGGGGAGACGATCTTAAATGTTTGTGATTAGTACCAATCAAAATGTAAATTTTCATGAAAATAAAATAAAATCCATGTCTAAGATGAGAAATTTAATTTGTTTTTTTATGAAAATTTACATTTTGCTTAGTAATAATTACGAAAATTCAAGCTTGTCCCCACTTTCTATAGCTGTAACGGTAATTTTTCAAGTTTTGCTTATCTCGGTGTACGTTCGTGTACTCGAGAAACAAGGGATTGTCCGCATTTCCCAGCGAAGTATTGCAAAAAAAAAACGTGATTATTTTAGCAGAACTTTTATTTATATAAAAAAAAAAGATACACGTGGTTCTTTGTTTTCGTTTGTAACGAACTCGAAGAAGCGTTAGTTTTCTCAAAGGAAAATGTTGATCATGCTTCCACGTCAAAATATATATATTTATATTTTACATAACTATTCATGTCATTTTATATACTGTAGTGAATCACGTGACCGTTTTATGGTCTACCCTCGAAAAAGTATATGGGGGCGGCGGGGGGCGTTTCTCCTTTTTTTATCATAACTGATGGAAATTCCATCACAAAAACTTGACGAACAATGTATTGCTTTCATGTAATGATAACTTGGATAGGAGCTTTAAAAAATAGCACGGTCGTGCGCAAAATCACAAACTTTTTCTCGCTTAAGGCACTGGAATAACTTCTTAAATGGAGTCCTTAATTTTATAGTTATCAAAGAGTTTCTCGTTTATTTATAGCGAGTACGCTCGCTGCAAATAGCAGTTTTTATTATCAGATATTTTGAATGGAAAAGAAAAATAGGAATGGTTAAATAAAAATGAAGTTTTGTTCATTTATCCGATTCTCTATAACGACAAAAATGGAATGAACCACGTATCGTGGGATTCCAGTGAGAAATCTGGATTTGTTTGACGTAATAATGCAAAGAAAGCCATCGTATAAACGATGAAAACAGAGCTAACCATTTTAGGCAAATTTGATAATCAATAATATTTCTCCGACTTCAAATCGCGATATAGAAAATTAGCTCAGTTACTGTGCGACTGAAAAGTCATAGAAAAAAATAATGCTCCAAATCCGGACTGTCTGGAGCAACGATAAGTTAAGCCCTTAAATATCTAAACTTTACGAATTCTCTTCTAACGAGGGAATGGAGATTCAGGATTCTCAATCCTGTAATACGTAATATATATACGTGTATAAAAGCGTTAACGTATATATAAATCTTTGTCTTTTAGCAACGATAAAAATAAAATAACGGAAAGAAAAAAAAACGGATTAAATTTATATCCTGCACAGTCTTTGGCACAAGGAACAACGTTGCAGATAATAATGGAGTTTGCATCGCCGGAAATCAACGTGAAATATCGTTTTCATCCAGTTCTTCATTTTTTATGTCTAAACTTTGTTTCGTTCAATTTTCGAACAACATTAGAGTACGAATAAAGAGAAATTTCGTGACATCCAAACGATGCGAACTTCAATATAGTTAACGAATGAATTGCTTTCTTAACGTGTTCTCGTAACACTTTCTCGGGCTGGTTCCATGTTTGGACTTTGTTGCGGCCTCATTTGGAGCTGACGAGGATCACGGTTGTTACATGATTCGGAGTTCCGCAAAAATTCGCTGTTGCCATGCGAACGATCGAACTGTTGGTGTCTAACATTGGAAGTTGCGTTGTATTGTCTCGTAGGAGGAGGTACACGTTGATGAGTGCTCGGAACGAACGGCCGTCCTTGTGGTCGAGGAATGCTCGTTGTTGGTCCGTAGGATTCCGGAAGGTAACATGGTCTCATCGGCGGAGCGAGCTGCGGAATTCTTGACGAAAGCTGCAAGTTTGCAGTTTTCGGTGCAACGAGATGTTCACAGGGATGATCGTAGTATTGGCCTTGAAACTGCGCTGGAAAAACTACTGGGTTTTGACCTGGAACACAATGACGTACGGTACCACGCGGCAAAACATTGGACATATTCTCCAAGCAATTCATATTTGTAGCCGACGAATTTTCGACAATTGGGAACTGGCTGTGCGAGTAATAAGCTGGTTCCGGACAATAGCTCATTTCCGGGTGACTCGAAGCAACAAAACCTTGGTTATCCATACCATGTGGATAACCCACGAGCACACATCTCCCTGGCATGCCTTGGGGAGAAAAATAAACTTGCTCTCCCGGTACTGGTAGTTGTTCCATCATTCTTCCTTGACCCTCCTCCTCCGGTTGATAATTTTCATAACCCATGAAAACTTCGCGATTCGGAACTAACATATAATCGTTCATTTGTTTTTGCAAGAGAAGTCGATGAAGCAGAGGATCATTAATTGCCAGCTTATTGTAGACGTTTTGCAAGTTGAGATTCGAAGTTTCATTGGCAGACGGAGTTGTGTTTTGAGGATAAAGGAGTTGGGTTTGAGGAAAGCCTGGCGGAGTGTTATACATCAGCGTGGACCTTTGTGGAGTTTCCTGTTTTGCTAAAAAATTTTCAGGATTGCTAATTGAAGCTGTAACTTCCGGTTTGGACGTCGATGCAACGACGTCTCCATCGTCGGGTGGTGGGTTCGATCTCGAATAAAATCCTTCCAAACGAAGTTCTCTCGATTGTTTTGGAGAGTTCTCGCAAACTTCAGGGTTTTTGTCATTTTTCAAAATTCTTAACTTTGCAGTTTCTTCTCCGTGATGATTTTTATCCAAAGTATTACCGTTGGATTCTCGAGCTTTCGAACTCTCGTAGTGAGGCGACATTTTCGGCGAGTTTACTTGAACCTCATTGTTGTTGCGCGAGGAACGTTCCTCGCTTTCACGCTGACCTTGCGGTTGACCTTTCGAAAAATGATATCTATCATTCGGAGCATACCCTCGTCCTGCATCCTTCAAACGTTCCCTCGATTGACCGTGGCTGTTTGTCGATTCGCGATTATTATGCGGCCTGTATGAATTACGATGCGAATCGTAACTTTCGGATCCCGTGGAATCTTTTTTGTTGCCGGGGTAAGACGCACCATGAGATCTTTCTTTTTGCTCACTCAGTCGTGTACCTCGACCGATCACCGTTTGACGCACGCTGCGACCATTGACTTTGCCAAATTTGTCTACGTTCGTTTGTGCTCTGCCAAAGGACTGTATCTTGTCATCGCTTTTAGTGAACTCTATTTGTTTCTCTTGCTCCTCGACACTTTTTCGTGCTGTTATGGAGCGGCCTGGAGGACAGTCGTGTTTTTGGGGAACAGTCATCTTTTTGGTGGATGAATTGTTGTTCGTGTCCGAAGGTTTTGCAACTTCATCTGGTTCTGGATTTGGTAGATTACTTTGCTTTTTGGTCCTGAGTAACAAAAACAGAGTTTTGAGAATTGAAAATGTACAAACAGTAAATTTAAAGAGATTTGGTAAAAAAAAAAAAAAAAACAACCAAAAATGAAACAATCACGAATTTAATAAATCCAAAAAGAGTCTAATGGTT
>JABSMR010009594.1:0-11726 GCA_018902295.1 Dusona sp. PSUC_FEM 10030013 | reverse complement strand
AGAGAGAGAGAGAGAGAGAGAGAGAGAAAAGGAAAAGCCTTAGGCAAAACACGGTTCCACAAGCGAGTATCGTTCTCTCGTTTTGTCTCACTTCATCTCGCTCTCTCAATACATCTATTGCTCCTGTATATAATATACACATGCAAGTACAGAGAAAATGAGAGAGAGAAAAAGAGACAGAGTGATAAAGGGGAGTAGAATTACCTTTCGAAAATTCAATGGAGAGAGAGCACCTACGGGCTGGGCACGTTATGGGGTATTGCTACCGGCTATATTGAGGGCGCTGCGTTATATATATATACATATATACATGTAGCAGTGTATAGACTTAGGGCCTCGTTCTTCCGTCCTTGTCAGACGCTTTTCTATTCTATGCCCAACTATGTTCTTTATTCACTTGGAAGAGTGAAAGAGAGAGAGAGAGAGAGAGAGAAGGGAACCCAGAATAACGTGGATAGTGCGTAACAGAAGTGCGTAGGCATTGGTCGTGCACACGTGCACGGGCACGCGCCCTGACAAAGGGCCCGCACCGACCCACTCCCTCCCTCCCGCGATCCCTTGCTCGCCCTTACCCCGCGCCTTTCTTCTCTTACACATAAAGGCACATGTAGTGTACGTATATATATATGAGTGTATGTACGTATGCTCCATGAATGTATGTATGCTAAAATGTTCCAAAGTTTCACATATTCCTTCCCCTCCTTTCAGCAATAACCCCACAGGTTTTTCTCTATCATACACCCTTTGACGTTCACCACGTCACCCTTCGATGCTTCGCACCACCGGACCACCATCATCAACTATATCACTATGTGTGTTTATGTACATATATCGAAATGGGCTGACAGACATAAAGGCATAATTTTTATAGCTTTTCTACCATCGATCCGCCCGGTTTAAAAGCTTTCCTCGATTTCTCCATCAGCAATCGTTATTACGCTTCAAAAAGACCAGGTACGTTTCGCAAATGCACGTCTCTCACACTTCACGTGCATTTTGCTCCTCTTGTCGGCCGATTAACGCTTTTATTATTATGCGCTCAAACTCCCACCGACTTGATCTCGACAATTTGCACACGGGCGATTGCTCCCTATGTCATTCCCATCCTCTATTCTGTCCCCTATTCCCTCAAATCTATGTGTATAAGAACTTGCGATCTGCACAATGCAATCGAACCGGAACTTAAATTCACGAGGTCCTATGTCGATCGTTAAATAGGATTATCAGCTCGCTTTGACGAGAAAGAGTTCTCGTTTTATTTTCACGACAAGGGGATTTATGCAATGTATGATTTTCCGTTATTTTTAGACACGAACTGTTGACGAAAATCGAGTATACCTATCACGAAGTGCTTTCTCAAAATAAATGTTTTGTTTAAAAAAATAATCACACAACAATTTTGCAAGTAAGATCTAATTCCTTTTCACGACAATGGCCGAGACTCCTATTTATTGGCCTATTTCAGATTTCACTGTGATTCGACTATGTATAGTAAAAACCAGAGCACAACAGACTTTCTTTGTTTATTGGCCGATTTCGGATTTCATTTTGATTGGACTATGTATAGCAAAAAACAGAACACTTCCTTTTAGTTGGAATAAAAAATGATCTACAGTCAATCGAATGTTTCCAATTTGAACTGAAGTTTCTCGGCACTAAAGTAAATGTAAAACAAGAGTATATGAAAAAGTAGAAATCTGGTGTGAATGAAAAATGATGAATATGAAAATGTCGTGCCGACGAAGGTCGTTAGAATAAGGAAATATTAATTACGTATATTTGAGCTTTTTTGGAATTTTTCTCAACTTATCTCGATCTGAGATCCATTAAGGATGTAGACTTTTAGGGGTCCTCGTGTTTTACTTTAACGGGAAGAATATTATTGTGGGATTCTTCATTACGAGGACCAGATGAGGTCCAGCCTTATTGGTCCCTGGAGGATTTTCGATACGTCTGTATATATACGGAATGGTGAGACGAAAAAAAAAATAGAAGATTTGCGTCAAAATCGTGTATGTGTATATAAAACATGACTATCGCGTATTTTTCTTTTTACTCTTCTCTCAATGAGGTTCCGGCGCGGATGGTTAGCACGTGGCATTGGTTAGGATGAGATATTAACGACCCCTCTCTCTCTCTCTCTCTCCTTTTCCCAGAGAGAAAAAGAAAGAGAGAGGGAACTTGATACACGCACGTCGTGATTTATGAAATCTTCGTCAACATCACACGTGCTGCTTACTGTCGCTATAGAAACGCCTTTTTTCGATGTACCACTTCTCCTTTTTTCTCTTTCTCTTCCATTCCCTCTTCTTCTACCATATTCTTTTTCTTTCTCTTGCCCACTCCCGAATCCTCTTCAACTGGTATCCATTACTCGCACATTGGTTTTCATGTTACTTTTCCTTTTCATCAACCATCAAACTGTCAAAAAGTTAAATACGTAAATGGTACAGTGTAAGAGTAAAAGAAATAACGAGGTAGACATTTTTTTTTCTTCAACAAGTATTCAATTTTAATTAGCCCTCCAGAATATTTCCTATTTCCGGGAAAATCGTTATTCCATCCGGCGTGAAATGGTTGATCCAATTTTTCAAACCTCGCGATGAACTTTCGTGCTACAGAATGAGATAAAAGAATCGAATTTTGAAAGATTTCGGTTTGTGACAGAGTCACCATACATAATCCTCGAAAAAACGCACCGTTGGTGTTTCCGATGATCCCTTGGGGTAAAAAATTGAGTGAGAGCGAAATCTCATAGCGTAAAGCAGTGCATCCGGGGTCCGGTTGAGACCGAAGAGAGATTAAGCCTCGTTCCGTGCTCTGCCACGTCGAGGGTTCGTTCGTTTTCCTTCGCGTATGTACACGTATGCCATCGTTTCAATATTGAATATGTATATACATATATCAGTATAAACCAACCCCCATGAGCTCACTCCATATATTTTGTATTATAAATTCGCTCGAGCCCAGATATATACGTGGGCCAGCTTGGTATGTCCCAAATGTGGCTTAGGTATAAACTGGGTCTCTCCTACGGGTACGAAATCCCTCGTGAAAACTCTCTCCCTCTTCGTATTTGCTCGCTCTATTATAACAAAACAAGTAACGCGGTGGATACGCGAACACACCCTTTGCGGTACTCGTTTTCATACCGCGATTATTTTAATATGGGGCATTCCAGGTTGGACGTTCTTCTAGCATTAAATTGAACATTTTTTATGCTCAACATTCATTTCTGGCATGATTTTAGCTGGTATAAATTAATGGAATCATATCGAAATGCTGATCAAGAAGCCATTTGAAAATGCTTGCGTGTAAGGATGTATTTCGAGAATAATCGATACGAACCATTGTGTATATACTGGTTTCCACGATATTAATATTATTCAATAGTTGGACATCATATGTTTAGTTTGCTCGCCAATTACGTTGCAAATTAAAACATTTTTTTAAATTTTTACTACAATCGACGTGTTCTTCCAATTGCTGCTTAAAATTATGCGAACAGGAAGAGAAAACTCGGTTGAGCTCTTTCGTAGATTAAGCCTAGAACGACCTTTACAAATTTGTATAGATAGGCAGACATATATAGGTGGTTATGGCATAATACAAAATGATAAATGCACGCTTCAGATTCTGCATATACATACCTGTATCTGGTTCCCCAAATGTTAATCGCAAACTCGTAAGGGTGGGGCTTTGATTTATGCCCCTATACTGGCATTCACCCCATTGTACACCTCACGTGAATCTCAGCACTCTCATGATCTAATTAAAAAAAAGGATGACAGAAAAAAAAGCTCTGAGTCCGCCATATCATTCATTGAGGTAGAAATAGAGCGGGTGAATAAATTTTGGCTGGTTTCTTGAACCAGTTGTGTCGAGGATGCGTGAATTCTCCTTTTTTCGTTTTACACCGAGAGGCAAGAAATCGATTTTGGCCTTGCGTTGAGCCTGGGAATTTTTTTTTGTTTCTTCTCGCCTACGAAATTAATGTAAATATTTTTTCCGGGTCTCAAAGCTTTTTTCTGGACCAGATGAAAAGGAAGAATGCGAGGCGTTGCTAGAATTTGTGAAATGCTGCGTGAACATCGCTCGTTTGCGAGAAAGTCAATCCGAGAAAATCCTGATGAAAAATAACAACCGATGTTTCTCATTATCGATGGCCTAGTGTGAAATCAATGTTTTTCTTATTTCTTCTTTCTTTTCTCCCCTTTCGAAATCCATGGCTCTTACACATACGCCGTTGAAACACCACGCCTACGTCTACGTGGTCCATTAACGAGATACACAGCTAGCCAACGTGCCCGATAGTTTCGCAACTGTATAAAGAAATCCCTCTTGGAAAGCGTCGAACATGCGAGGACACGATCCTCAGATCGATCGACGACAGAAAAATGAGTACGTGTTGCCGGTAGACCCCGGAACTCAGATCTCTCAGCGAGGACGTTCTTTCGCATTTTTACCCGCCCTCCCCGAAACACGAAACTTCCGCGTGGCCCATGCCGAAATTCATAATAACGACTTTCCCAACAACGCGCTACGTTCAAACGTCCATTTTCATAGTGAAGTATGACATGGAAGTACAGTTTTGTTCGATAAAGGAAACTCAGGGAGGGAAAGAAAAAAAGAAATTCGTATTATCCGGATGTATGATTATATTTATGACGAGAAAAAGAGAATCTTGGAACTCTAGATCAATTGGAATATATTTCTTAGATATGGTTTTCATAAGGCGTATAAAAGAATCTATAATGAGCCTACGAAAAGTTCCATCTATGATTTTCAATGATTGTATTGATGTCCCAAGAGGAAGGGCACAGATCGAAAAAAAAATCTTGTACATCATTATTCTTTAAAACTACGATTGTTCCGGAATATTATAAAGACAATTTTTTGGAGTTCCCCATGCCCTCTATATTTTCTATACCCAATAATAATGTTTTTTCTCAAAATGGCTATAAGGCACAATTTATTTCTCATAGCATATACATTTGATAGATTGCTCATTGGCATATTCATTTCCATCCCCTGAACCCATGAAAAAAAAATTGATTAGAATAATGCCGGAAAAAGTATCCGTATATCACGATTATTAATCCATTCGGAATCGAACGTAGGTTTATTTATTCATGCGCGTAATTAGGGCGTTGTGTCCGTGACCCCTCGATTCGAAAAAAAACCCCGTCACCACGGGTTCTTGTATTTCGACGGTGGTTGTACCTGCAAGTACCATCTAACGAATGATCCACGACACAAAAAAAAAGAGACAACGCGAACCAAAGAATAATATAAAAAGTGCAGGGGGATCTCCAGTATACCAAAAAATGCAAATTACGAAACGCATTTATACGCCGTTATCCACCGTTGAATATGCTCATACTATCTTTTCGATCGACGCTTTTTTCGAGGTTTCGCAGATCATCACAATACTATAACACACACATATATAATATATTTAGGCAGAGAAAGCGACATGCGTTACAGTCTTTATGTAAAGTGGCATAGAAAGGTACGTTCATAAATATTCGATAAATGAATTCAAAATAACTCGTTTTAGAACTGAAAATACCTTAAGCTCTAAGAAATATATATGGAAAATGATTGTGAAAACGATCGGAACGAAAAACAACACGAAATTCTGAAGATTATTTTTGAAATGAATTTCCGTAAAAAACTGATTTTTTATAAAAGTAAAATGAAATTTCTTTACATCGTAAGAAAATTCCCTAGCACTTTATCGTTTTGCCAAAAATGAAGATTTTATTAAAAACTAAATTCCGCGAAGTTTAATGGTTTTAGATTTGCAAATAAAATATTAAATCAACGCAGATAAGAGATCGTTTCTTCACCTTCTTCTTAAATTCGTAAGCCGATTTTGAAATATTCAATTCTGTCGAAAGTAGAGTTACCAGTTGGAGAACTGAGGTTGAGCTAAATCCACATTTTCATCGAAAAGTTCCGAATTTACAATAAAATAAGAATGAAAGTCAACAAGTATTTGTAGGAAAACGAAAAAGATTGCGGACCTATCTCAATTCCCTGGAAGAATTGTATAGTCGCAGAAGTATGTTCATTTTTAGTTACAACCAAGTGTAAGGAGCGTGTGATCGTTTTCCCCATCGCCATATGGCTCGCGCGCGTTTTTCGACGTCGACCCACACCACCACCTTGCCAGCCACCGGTAGTTCCGGGGATCTTGGGTTAAATGTGTATACGTGATTGTCTACATAGGTGTGAGTGTATGTGTGAGTGTGCAAGGGCTGTAGCGCTGTTAGGGCGAGTACATCGAGGGGGCGAACGCGCGCGGCGCGTGCTAGAAATCCCCCACCATATTCCTCGTCGGCACGCCGGCAGCATGCCCCATAATCTTTCCTCTCCGTTTCTCGTGTATGGTTTGCTCTCACCGTCACCGGCGTTTCACATCGCCACCACTACTCGTTCCTTCCCCTCCCCCTCTCTCTCCCTCTCGCGCTGTTACGGCTCAAAGGACCGGGGACTTCCTCCCCTAAGTAATCTCTTGGTTTGCTGCTACTGGGTGTACCGTATAAGCCCGCGAAACTCCACCAATGTGTGTTCAATGGCAAAACCCGCAGCGCCATCCCGTGCCCCCAAAGTCCCATACGAGAAAGAGCGAGACGAGGAAAGCTGTTTGCGTGTGCGTGTATTCTCTATCGAACGTCCGTTCTTTACTCGTCTCATTCCGAATGCAGACGCCATGCGGCGCGTTGCACGCGGCGTTTACCATTGCTAGTACGATCATTGGCAGACTGTCTCTGTCAATGACATTCACGTAGAACAATTTAAAAGGAAAAAGAAAAAATTCAACAACGCCTTACGTATCGTTTTGTCTTTTGTCATTATCGAACAGTGGAAATTTGTGAAATTTGTTAAAACTATTGTGGATTTACGTATATGTGCGTGCGAGGTTGTTTCTGTTTCGATCTTGTTGTAAGAACGAGGTGTATTCGCCAAAATCCGCAATAAATATCGTGCAGATTGATCGGGATCCACGAGGGCGAGTCCGCTCCGGTTTAATATCGACGAGTCTTCGACAAAACTGTTCTTTTTTTTTGTTGTTTAGTGCTCCCGAATTTACTTAGATACGTTCTACACTAGAATTTGATAAGATCAAGAGTGATTTGACCGTGTTTTTGTTTTGTTCCGCAAGTGTCCCGTGATCCCTTAACTTGGAAGAATCATTTATGAATCAGAGATAATCGAAAAGGGATAATCCAATACAATTTCAATGTTACGATCAAGCGGGACCACGGCCTTGGTACATTTTACTTCGAGCAGAGTCGACGACCGTTGGAAATAGATGGTGACCTCATGCTTTACTTAAGCGCGGTCTTACTGGTTGAAAGCGCGTTTAACGGCGCCAACGAGAACACGACGAGAACGACGACGGAACATCAACGGAGACAATTGGTGTCCATTGTCAGCGGAGAGCTCTCGATTTTACCAGCAGAGAAAGAGCCTTCCCGCGCAACAAAAAGAAACCTATCTCTTTTCCTTTCTTGCACGTGAACACCAGACACGGGAAAAAAATGGATCGGTTTAGGTCGGAATATCGCGCGCATTGTCGCAGGAAAGCCTAGAGGCAGTAATAATAAAATAAAGACAAAGGCTATCGAAAAATTAATCCCCTCTTACGAAGATTAATCATTCAATAATTATTAATCTCGCAGAAATCAATTTTCCATTAATCCTCAGCTGAATGATCGGGAGCTTGAGACTTTACGTTTGTACATCTATACTTGTATTCATGCAAATGCAATTGACATTTATATGTCGCAGGCATCATCTTCGAGTAGTGTTTTATTTATAAGATCGTGGAGTAGTAGCGCGGGAGAGCATCAATTAGATTCGTCCTCGAGAGACATTAGAGTCGATGAGCCATTTGAGAATCGAGCAAGTTAGCAACGAACGCGATAAGCTCTTGTAAGTAGTCTAGCAATGATACATATCTAAAAGTTTACCCAGTTCAAAGATCTTATCGACGAAATTGAGAGCACACAAAAGTGTAATTCCCAACGAACGTTTTTTTCATTTTCGTTGAGAGAATAAGACAGACTAAAATTGCTCAAAAATGACGACCATGGGTGTAACCGTTTACTGCAATCGTGTGCAAATCAACGGCAATGATCAGGAGCAATTGATGCTCTTGCGAACGCTTCAGGACAACGAAAGCAATATATTGGGTAATCAAACTCATTTGATTGTACCTAAAAGCGTAACCGGTAGTATCACCAGTCACGTGAGCAATGCTGGAAGTGTACTTCCACCCTATGATCCATCGAGGCTCAAAAAACATGGAAAAAATGGCCAACCACCACCAGTAGCGGTAGCGAGGAGAAACGCTCGTGAGAGAAATCGCGTTAAACAAGTGAACAATGGTTTTGCAACGCTGCGTCAACACATTCCCAGTCACATAGCGGCGGGCTACGGCGATAGGGGAAAAAAATTATCAAAAGTCGAAACCCTAAGAATGGCTGTAGAATATATAAGAGGTCTTCAGAGATTGCTCGCCGAAGCGGATGGCCTCGAATACGATCCGAACATTGGTCTAGGACACAACGTGCCATCGCCGACCAGCAGCATCGTGTCCTCCAGCCACAATGGTTCGGGCGAAAGATTAATCCTCGAGGACGATGGAAACGTCGACGATGACGACCCTGACGGTCTTCACGAGGAGGAGGAAGACGAGAGACTTGGAAAATCGAGAATAATCCTTGCCACGAGGTAACTTGAAAACTTAAAATTATGAATTAAGTAAATCAAGCTATGTTTTTCTCATAGACCAGCTTTATTCTTTTTCAAGATCGGATTAACATAAAACTATTAGCTGAATAAGTAATTCGAAGGGACAGTTTTTTATATTTCTTTAAAAATTTATTCACATGTGACACGATTATATTCATATTTATTCCGTTACCTGTCACAACCCACAGTAGTTGCACTCTCTTTGCAAATATTCTCAATACATAAATAGCTTATGAGAACAACAACAAAAAATGTCGTGTGAATACGAGAAAGGGAGAGAGCGAACGGATGAGGCCCCTGGGTTTACGGATCGTTGGTACATAGAACGAACCAAGAGGAGACCCCAACGATTCTTGAAACCATATTTTGTCGACCCATTAATTCCTGGTTCTCCCTGTATCTCTTTTCTCTTTCCCGGTCTCTGTCTTTCTCGGCATAATGTTCCATGTGATTTATGTACCAAACGTATTCACCAGATTCGAGTATAATCGCACATACACATAGCTATACAAGATCGACCACGTGTATGGTCCCCTGTTGCGCATGTATATTCAGCTCGAGCATGTAAAAGATCTCATCTTGAATAAAATCGATAATAACGTTTGTTTTGATCCTTTTATCGTTATACCATAATGCAATTAATTATTATTCGATATTTAAACCGTTATATTTTTATTTCGATTCCAGACTATCTTCACCGAATCCCATGTCGACAACGACATCCTCGCCACGGGATTATTACGCCCAATCAATCGGTGACGAGGAAAATCTCGAACCGTCTCGTACGCTAAGCTCACGGGCGAGTCATAACGTACAAACATTTTCACGGCTATCGCCAAACTCAATGGCCTCGCCAACCTCCGAGTATTATCAACAGAACGAGGAAAATCTTGAGCCCCGAATAAATTCACCTTATAGTGGGGCTGGTGACAGCGAGGAGAGTGGCACGATTTATGCCGCTAGTCCCGATGCAACTGCCGCTGCATTTTCCGGTGCCCTCTATTACAAACAGGAGATTACGGAATCCGGGGAGTTTATGGACGTGGTGAATTGGTGGGAACAGGAGCAGGGAAGACTTGTGCATCATACGCAACAGCATACTCAACGGTTGGCCCATGTCTGATCTCGTTTTACGATTCGTCATCTCTACACGCATGCACACCAACACACATTTTGGATCTTTTTCTTTCTGGATCTCAACGAAGCTACTATACCGTCTGAATGGTAGTTTGAGGTTCAGCGTTCACGAAAACCAGAAACCGGTAAGATACATACAACGCCAGCAAACGCCACCCCAAAGCAAAACTCCTCTTTGCTTTGGTTATACATACGTAGTACATAGTTGCATGATTGTTCTTTCGCGCTCGAAAAACGCGAACTACCATCAAGGGCGAGAAAGAAGAAGGAGGACGAGAGAGGTGACCGAAGAACATTGAACACACTCGTCCTCATTCTTCCTTCGCGACGTTACTACTCTACTCTTCTTCTATCTTTTTTGCACTGCCTACCACCCCTCGCTACTCTCGTTGTTTATGAACCAAGTACTTCAGTTGAAAAAAAAAGCAATACTACATACATGGTACGTATACTCGTCCTTGCGAACTGGCAAAGTCTGGTCGCTCATGAATTCACATGTACACATATGTGTATCCATACCCAGAGTCTCCTTTTAAAAAGAACCAAAGCTCAGAAATATAATCGCGTAGACGCGAAACTGGCTCATCTCTTTTATGCTCGATTTTTTTTTACCTCGCGTCTTGGTGCTTTTCATTGTCGCCAACTTTTGCCAATCCCAAGTCTGTCTTGTACGAATGTGAGGGGCATTTTTTTTACAAAGGGACCAGACGGATGAACGTTTGAACGTTGAACTTGAGAGTACGCCGCGTTAAACACCCTTTTTCCTTTTCTCTACGTCCCCTCTTGGTTGTTTTTTATCCTGCTTGTCTCGCTTTGAAATTCGATGAGTTCGGAGAGTCGAGCTTTTGACGATCCATGCTACTACAGTAATTTTAATATTGCCTCGACAAAAGCACACTTTTGTATTTGTCCGCGAATAGGAACCACTGTCTTTTGCTCATTCGTCATAATATCTAGATCAAAGTTTCAATTTCTTTTGCAATTAATACCAACAATTTTGGTAAAAATCAGCATTAATTATTTTTTAATACGACGACAAAATTTAAATAGAAGTTTCCTGATTCTAGCAGAAAATACACTCATTACTTTGCCAACTGTCGCTGACGGGTTCGTAAGGATCGTTGCAAAAAGCGAAAATAAGAAATTATAGTATTCGTAACATCCGTTAAATTTCGCAATGCACGTGTTACGTACTTTTGATAACAGGAAGAAAATTACCCGCGTTGTTGTCATACACCAAGAAGAGACTTATGTAAAAAGTGCGCATAAACAATTTTCGTCGTTTTCTTTGGTCAAGCGATGCTCCAGGTAGTTGTTATTGCGCGTGGCTCGAGCATATCGTCTCGAGCACGTGATGACGATGCCGAGGAGGAAACCGGCCAAGTGAAAAGTCGTGTTCCCGTAAAGAAACAAGGGATATCCCACACAACATAGTCGAAGACACGTGGTCGTAGTCATGTTGCGGGTTTCATTTTCTATGCTCTCCGATGTCTAAAATAAACTTGTGCAGGATGAACCTAAAACCACTTTGCGTTGACTCGTCTCTCTCACGAAAACGCTAAACTATTTCGAGTCCTCGTTCACGAGCTGCTCATGCTCTGCGAGCAGGATTATTAGATCATCTCCATTTTTTTTCAATTCAATTCTACGAAATTTGACTATACCATTTTAGCCAAATAATAGTAATGGTTAAATATTTCGTGTAACTTTCTAACGAGGAAAGAACATTCGGTACAAAAATAAAAACTGAACTTGCTTAACAATTCCGAAGTAACTTGTTATTCTAAGCAAATTCCAATATAATATTTTGAATAAATCGTCTT
>JABSMR010009583.1:0-11730 GCA_018902295.1 Dusona sp. PSUC_FEM 10030013 | reverse complement strand
ATATATATATACATAATAATATAATTTTTAACGACATCGCAAATCCACGTTACACGATGTGGGCAGCGGGGCGTCCATCGCAATACTAAGCCCCCCTGACGGACGAAGTCGACATTAACATTAAGGGAAATCACTTACTCAAATGTGTACGAACTTGTTATAAAGATAAAGAAAACAGTAAAGTCCAGGCACTCAGCGATTACGCCACTAGGCGCTTGTAGTGGGGATAACGGTAAACAACGTTTGCGCAGTCGCAGAAAGATGACGCCACTTTGTGTGGTGAACTAAAGTAAGTGGGGAAAAATAATCTCCAATCAAATCGTACAAAAATGAGTCATGCGCAGTGAAATGTTCTTGAATATCCGATGGGCCAATAAGAACTCAAGTTATTTTTACAATTAACCTTTAGAGGACGGGAAATTTTCAGTGCAAATTTCAAATGGTTTTTTAAATGGTGTAATTCATATATGAATCGAATGTATAACTCAGGACGAGTCTTCGATGAAACAGGTGGTCCCTAAATGGACCAGTCCCGTCCTCTAAAGGTTAAGAACAAAAAAAGTCTGGACTGTAAAAGTCTGTGCAGAGTAGCAAATTTCACTTTTTTCTGGAGATCCACCGAGTTCTGAACAGCAGAACCCGTCTACGGTTCTGTTGATAAAAAAAAGAGTCAAATTCGTATTCCTAACTTATCTTTCCTTGATGCTCGGGGATTGGAGTGGTTCGGCGACGTTCAACTCCTGTAGTCCAGGGTCATTCCCAAACCTAACCTGTCCATCCTAACGCTCAGGGTTTTTGGAATAGTTCGGTGACGTTCAATTCCCATAGTCCAAGGTCGGTTCTAACCTTTTTGGAGTGCAAGGTATTGGCAGTGACGTTCGGGGCCCTTAGTCAGTATTTCAAACTCCTACTATTCCACATCTTCTTTAACACATAATTTTATTAAAAAGTAATAAAATATTCAATTAAATGATTTCATTTAAAGTTGTAATCTTGTTAGAAAATTAACGAGTATTATATCGGATTACCCAAGAGAAACAATTATTAATACATCGAGTCAAATAAAGACGCTTATTGATGTTATATTCAATAAATCTAAATGAAAATAACAAATCCCAATATCCGTGATTACCTCAAATCATTTTGAAATAAGCGAATAATTATAATTATACGGAGTCATCGGCGAATATGAAATTAAAAATAAACGAATAATAAACAAAATTGAGATATTCATCGTATATTTTTGATTATATAGGAGCTCCACGTGCAAATTGAACATTTTAATGTTTAATTTCATGAATAAAACAAAGTCAATTATTTTAAACATCAAAACCACGGAAATGTCATTTTTTTCTTTGCCTGCTCCGAAAATCGATGAAGCATGAATGTATAGCAACGAGCGTTGTGGCGAAAGCGTTTCGTTACACTATATATATAAAATTGTGATCGGCTGACCAAACGAGAAACCGCTATGCATAATATATTATGTGTGCCTCGAGGTCTTCGTCCTGGGCCCACGAAACAATCTCATAATTCGTGTATTTCTACGTACTTATAGTACATATATTGACGTAAACCAAAATAACATTTCGGTTTGGCATGTGGGTGTCAGGGAAGCTCGTTAAATGTAAGCGAATAACGAATCGAATTTCAAGTCAAGACCCTCGAGCACGCCGATGAATAAAAAAGAGAGAAAAAAAATTGAACGACACCGACACGACGACGCGAACGAACCAACGGTACACGAAACTGCACTGGCTTTCCTGGCCTCATACCCAGGGCTACCCTCGTATGTGGGACAAAACGTGACCGACCATGGGGCAACCGGTAGCGCGTGGGTCTTTTCTCTCTTACTCTCTTCATTTTAATCTCCCTCCCTCCCACGCTCTCTCTCTCTCTGTCTGTCTCTCTTTTCGATTGCTTAAGAGGTGTCTCATGCCAATGACTTCGTGAACCCTTGCGCGGTCGTTCTGCTCCTCTTATTTGGCTATGGGAATAATCTACTGAGTACCAGTTGCCATATCGGCATATAACCCGTACTGTAACATTTTGATATCCAGGTCGTCCAGTGGCTATAAAGGAGCTCTGCGATTCATCGGAGTTTACTCTGCCCGCAATATGGTACGACATTTTCTGTTAATTCCCGGTTACCACGCCCCCATTTTTTTCTCTCCTAATAAATAATCAGTGTACAATCTTTGTACTCAATTACAAACGAGTTTTGTATTCGCATGGAAATAAAATTGATTAGATTAATTCTAGACGTCATAAACTTATTGTAATACGTCTAGTTTGTCCACTCTAGTTTTTCTATCTTACACTAAGATCCTGCATGTTAAATATTTGTCTCTAGATAAAAGCACTTTTTATAAATAATTACGTGTTTGTCAATTCCAATCTGCGACCAGTGGCTTACTAGCTTAGAGGCCAGCTTAAAATACGTAGTTTTATTTTTTTCAATAGTAGAAAACGTTCCATTTTATGCAGACTAATTGGAACCTTAGTTTCTAGCTGGATCAGTAAAGTTAATAAAAATACAATTCTCATTAATGTCGATTTGAGTGCTGCAGTATATTATAACAAATGAAATTGAAGTAAAACTTGTTCAAACCTTAAGTATAACACTTTTAGAAAATTAATAACACTCTTATTGTACACAAGAATGAACTAAGCATGTTGTACAGTATTTGGACCGTTTCTAACTTTTTTTACGTGATTTTTCGTAGTTTTTTCAACTCACTAAATCCAAGTCTTCATGACTCGTAGCTTTTTTTGGTTGTATTGAAATTCGAACGACATAAAGTGGCTCATTAGACCTCAAGAGGACCTTATTTGGACTTATGAAAATTAGCGCAAAACACTTGAGAAATATATAATACAAGAGATAAGTGGTATGTGGGTTTTATACTTGAAGCATTAAATGATCAAAAATATCAATATGTGATTTTTATATCCGGGATCATTCACCTAGTGAGCTGTTTCCGTAGTGCTCACTTTATTTCGACAATATTACAATAACAGGACATTATTGATCATTTCATTTGCGAAAAATCTATTTTTGTACGCGTTTACACGTAGGCGTCTAGCGTTTTACACGTTATATCGTATAAGCAGTATGCTTTGAAGGTTTTCAATTTTTTTTCGAACTGGCTCAGTATTTTTTTCCATGGTCTAGTGGAGATAATGTAAAAATGTTGAAAACTCATCATACTAATAACTAACAGATCAAACTCAAAAATACTTGATTATGATTGGGTTTTCAATATGAATTGAAACCTACGACTGCAAACGATGCTCAAAGCGAAGGTAAGCTCATTTCAGGATCTCACGATGGATGTACTTCATTTTCGCGTATACTTAATTTTCATTACTTGTCACCCGATCGGACCATTAACAAGAAAACAAACAAATTTGCGGGCTGAATAAATGTGAACCTAAAATCTTTCTCTCGCGGGTCTTCACTGACTCCATCAAATGGCAAAATAAAAAGTGATACAGGCCGTTCGCATAGGAAATTTTATACAAATAGGTAGAACCTGTCTCGTCAAAGTCATGCGTGGAACCTTTTTTTCCCCGGAAACCAGCCTCTGGCAATCGGGCAATCATCCATAACATATATATATTATATATTTGTCCACAGAGCCCAATGGTCGATTTTATACACTCGTTAAATATTTGTTCTGCCCTGTATAAATCGCTTTTGTTGACCGCTTTTAATTTTGCATTCGTTCCGTTACTTTTTTCCAACAAGCAAACTCGATTAAATTGTCGAGAAGAATTGTTTCCCCTCAACTCGAGTTTTCGAGATTGAAAAATAGTGTGTTTTTTCAAAAGCGAATTCATTTATTTACTTAATCGTCCATCGAAAATTAGAATAGCATAAAACGATGGAATTAATCGGTTTAATACAAATAATGAGGCGCTCTATATACAGCCTGAGATGAACTCACCTTTTTTTTTCAACCATTTCCATCCTGGTAAAAATACATTTGCAAACTTCATCCACGGTCAAATGTGTTTTCGGTCAATGGAAACTGATAGATGCAACGTATTAAACAGCAGTACTTTTATATCAAGGGACGTGGTAGCGGCTCAATGCCAAGTATTAAAAAGATCAATTATACAAGGGATTTTCAATTTCTTCAACCTACGGATGTTGAAAAAAATGTCAGGTTGTAATATCAGATTTACTGAATAAATTGTTACACGGATTATGGTTCTGGCAAAATAAAGCTGCAGCTTAAAAAAATGGTTTTTTTTTTTAGCTAGGAATGGTCTCACGAACAAGTAAATTCTTCGTCGATTGTCCGATGATGGGGTTCACTGAACTTTCCAAGCTTCAGTCTATTGGAAAATCAGCTTTAAGTTAAATCCTTTTCTGAAAATCCTCTGCTTTATGCAATTTTTGAAAAATCCGATTATATCAAAGTTTCATGGAAATAATAACGTGGTGTATTTTTTTAGAACGACAGGTCTTACTTCTTGTTAGGTAAATCAAACAAGCGTTATGAAACCATGTAACCGTCCTTGTTAAACTCATCAATACCAAGTCTAATCAAACTGACATCTTGAGCCATATAAATTTCCAGGTGTGTTCCATTCGATATATCGATTTGATTAAGGAGCTTGACCCACAAAGGACGTACGTCACCTTCGAGCCAATGTCACTATCCCGGCATACCTTAATGTGAAGGGTTAATTAGCAAGACAATTAATTGACCAGTCGACCAATCAGAGCTACTGCAGGTTCAAGGCTGCAAGTCTCGAAATTGATGATGACACAAGAATATTAATTGATACGTTTAACTGAACGGTTGACACATTCTTAGCCAAGGTTGATAAAAATTATTATGAACAGAAAAATCTCAAGAAAAGTTACTATATCATATTTTTTTTACATTTTTCTTACTAGCCGAAATCTACGAGATATTTGAGAAGACAGTAACTATATGCGAATAATCCATAAACATTCTACAAGTCTTGCCGATCGAAACTTCTGCAATTCAATCAACAAACGTCGATTGTGTACATACTGAATTACTAAGAAGATGAGTCGGTCGAGGAAGTACTAGAGAGAAATAGAGTTTAACGTGTAGGAATAACCATAATCGAGTAACAAATAATGGTTAGCTGTCGATTAACGAACTATAATCGGAGGCCCTCGTGATTTTGATTTGGCTAACAGGTCGATATCCCACAAATAGGACCGCAAGCATGATGTTGGGGTTGACCATGTTCGACCAAGCGAGAAAGGTGTCATCCATATTCATCGGGCTGGGAGGACCAGGAAGAGGAGTCCAAGGGCCACTAGCATTGGCAACAACGTAGTAATGCAAACTCGCTGGCCCGACTGCTGGTTATCGTGTCGCTACGTTGTGATATCCGTTACACCTGGATTTCCTCGACGTACCTACGAACATGTTTCGACGACCCTCTGTCACCGCATGTACACTACAGATTATACGATTCATTGGTACGAATATTCACAGATCGCTGTCACTAAAAGTATCGTACATAGGTTCATTCCGTGTCCGATATGCGCAGCGTCTGTACTGAGTTGAAGATCTATTATCGTGATTATACGATTCGTTCGAGAAAGATACCTGTCGTTAGAAATATGTGACTGAAAATTCTAATTCTTGGCAAATCGAGATAAATGAAAAATCTTGGATTATTATTCCGATTAAAATTAGTGTTGGCTTTTTTTGAATTGCTGATCTCAACAAAATTGCCCGTAATCAATAAAATCTACGAATCGATAGTTTCAATTTCAGAGAAGCTGTCTAGAAGCAACGGACCAAATTCCTCTTTTCAACGACTTCGATGCATTGTTGCACCGCAATTCAACATCCGAATCCCGCAAGCATGATTGCAGCGGGTTGATCCTATTTCCGGAGAATTAAGCTCGCATAGTACATGAAACGGAGCAACAGATTGGGAATCCACCCAACACTGATTTATTTCACGTTCTAGCGTACAAATTTAACTATATTCTGAGGAACGGTATACAAATAGAAGTGATTTTAAGAGAAATCTGGTCTTCCGTACACGGATTAATACTTGACTCGTTCGATCTTGAACTCCCCATTTACGCCCAGGGCTGAACAGGGATCCCTAGAGATCTTCCTCAAGCTTGGGAAACGTTGGGTATAACTATAACGCATCTCGCATAAGAAAGTGGCGTCTCGTTCGCCGGATCCCGGGAAGGTTTTCTTGGCCTCTGGGTGTAGAGCCGGTTTTACGGACGGCGCGTCACATTAGAATTCTAGTTACGGAACGTTGTCCATATAGCTATACATATATATATATGTGTGTGTATACAGATATAATATAGATACGAGGTATACATACAATACGACTTTTTTCTCATGTCACAAGGTCCTCTGAGTTTTTACTGCAAAAGAGCCGTGCTTAGACTAGCGTACTGTAACTTGACATTGTACGGATACGGAACCGGTACGTACACCAGGGTTGCGGAAGGTCGTGGCAAGTTGCACGGGTTATAAGATAAACAGGGGGAGTTTATGCAGCAGCATCCCAAGCTTTGTACCGTAAAAGCGGTTAAATATAAGGAACATGCTCGAGGGACTGGATTGCATTAAACGTTTAGTCTACACGTTAACCTCAGTGGCCAGGGGCTTAAGGTTCATCCTTCTGTCCATCAGTCCCGGGCACATTACGACAAGTCACTCAACAGATATGGAGTGAACAACGCTGAGAATTAAAAAAAGAGATATGTGCGATAGAACATCTGTGCGATAGAATATTCTAACCAGCACAACGTACCATTGTGAATTCCAATTTGCATAGAAAATGCATGGAAAAAGATCCTCTTCCTACTGCGGGAATTCCTGCAAATATAGTGGTATTTCCTTCGATCTCTTAGCATCAACTTGTTCGTATAGAGATAAGTATGGGAAGGCAAACTCCGTACACTGATGTTTGGAACTTTCTGCCCAAGAAAATATATATATATATATTTCTATGCTCTTGGAGCAAAAATGTCTTCCCAAGAATGTACGTAAGAGCCTAGAGATAGGACGACCCAACGAAAGTGAACTTACTCTGGACGAGTGCGAGCGAACGTCACGAAGACAGCAAAAGTTTTTCTACTGGAGAATGGAAACAGCAGCGACTCAAAGATAACGCAATACAAACACCGGTAGACCCACACTATTCCAGTTGAAAACGGACAAACTTTTTTCCTACACTCTCGGTGACTCTCACCCGGTTGACCATCAGCATCCACGGAGATTCTTTTGGCCCAGACGACGTTTTAGTTTTTTTGCTGTTTATTTTCTCTTTCCGAATCCCTCCGGGATAACCTAGAGATGAGCCCAGCCTTGGGAACCGTTTGTATGTTGGGGAAGATGCTTTGGCTTTCCTCCCGAAGGTGTCAGACCTCCCGCAGCTTTTGACCAGTGAACTTCGTAGGTAATGCATAATCGCACTTGTCCTCGCACGAGCAGTGGCGCCAACATCACCCTAGGCATTTTCAAATCACCCTTCGTCGAGCGTACAACTTATACACCAACGTTTGCATGTAGAGATGTCTAGCTCTTCGTGGCGATCTCTCTGTTCGCTGGAGAGGACAACCGAAATTTTGTCCGAAAACTCCGTGACTCTGGGAAATTAATGGCGGGAGACCGAGAATAAAGTGCTCTCGCGCGAGAAGTGAAATATTGTATAGAGAAAGTCGCAGAGTCAAGTGCGAGATAGGGGAGCAAGGGTTGGGGATATGTGGATGTGAGAGTAGAGAAGGGGTTGAACGAGAAAGGAGAAATCTATACACATGCAAGCTCCATTTTACTGTGATGCAGTAGCAGGGAGTGCAGGCGTCCTGGTAGTGGGACTATGTTGAACGACCAAAAAGTACATTAATGGCTTGCTTTCCCATCAGCTCCGTATGAACCTTATAGAAAAATATTTCTGTACGTTGCGTGAAAGAAGTGTAAAGGAAGGGGAGAAGTCATACATATGTTAATATATAGATATACATATGTGTTTGCGTGTATGGAGGCACATTGTTGCATGGCTATACACGACTTATACATACGCTACGCATGCATCTATGTAGGAGGATAACCAGAGAACAGAGGCATACCACGACGATATCAGGGGTTGGTGGTAACTGCGTTCAGTAAACACAACAGTAAGTTAGCCCTGTGCAGCAAACGACTATCCTCCTCGCCCTGTTTCGTGACGAAGCTAAAGTTTGATACGAGGGACCAAGCTAAGCTTCCACGCGCGTTCTCGGCACTCTCTGCAACCACGAAGTTTGTGTGTATACTATAATTTGTATACAGATATGTACCCTATACTATACATACTGTTACGATTCACCCCAGCCCCATGTTTATACGGAAAAGCAATTACGCCACAGAGTAGTTTCATGGCGCAAGTAGCGACGGGGCGACATTTCCTCTTCCTCTTGTCTTTTCTGTGTACCGTTTCGTCCAAAAGCGCCCCACCCCCCTCCGCACCACCGGCTTACACTTTTTATCCTATTTTTTTTTTAACGGTTCCTCTTTTTAAACTGCTGCAATAGTCTCGCCTCAATTTATTTTTATTCGTTCAGTTTTTTATTTTTCGTTTTCGTCGTTGTTCGCACGTTATTTATTTTTCCATGCGTCGCAAGGCGGTAATTAGCATGCGTTCTCGAGTTGACGATGCATATCAAATTTGAGTATGGTAAAATAGCGCCAACGGTGAAACACCCACGCATGTCGAACATAACGAAAACATTTGCGGCTGTGACGCATATACCATCTCCATCCTGCCTCCTCTCACTTCTCTTCTCGCTTCCCTTCTCTTACCCTACGATATCATCACATTGCCTGCTGCAATAACGACACCATATATTATATACTGCGTTCTATAATTTAATGTATGTATAACGTGGCCGTTAGATTTTCCATAAATATTGGAATATGGCTATGAATCGCAACACCAGAGAACTTCCGGTACAACCAGTTTCTGTCGAAGCATACGAAATTTCCGGTGTGGTCAACTATGTTTCGCATGCATAATTTTAATGCTGTCAATGTAATATATCGATTTGGAATTGTTTCAATGGTAAAATCGCCTGATGAAGTAAAATGTTCGCAAAAAAATCCTACATTATACGATTCACAGAGGTTAGGCAGTTAGAAAAATTGTTTTTTGACATTATATAGAGTACTGAATAAACGACGTAAGCTATTTTTGACCCTTATACGGTGATCATACATCTTATTTTTGCCTATCAACTTATTTTACCTAAACACTGGTTTTTGCTTTGCCTGGTTCTCGATCATCATTGTCGCCACTTCGACAATGCAACTTGTACACTCTAAGCTTGGAAATGTGCCGTGGTTCAGGCCGTTCCAGCGAAGTACGCTAGTGTGCGTAAGCGGTCACACACTTATTACGGGACGTAAAAGTAAAATTACCCATCGTTACACCCATCTCTCGAGAAGAAGAGTTAATGCACGCCGAAGCGGACGATCCCTGAAGAAGCTTGAGAAATCGCAATGGCGGAAGATAGATGGCAAATTTCCCACCACGTTTTAATGATAACTGAAGGCAAATCGTTTTTCGTATTCCCCGTGAGAGCAAAAGAGATAAAGTTCCTTGTATTAGCCTTTGTACAACGGTATAGTAGCAGGGAAATAGCTGCTCCGTAGCTAGCTAACGTACGTGTGTGTAAAAATTTAATGTGGAAAAACTAATTTGTTATTTTCATGCATAACTCCGGTGGCAAACAATTTTATGCAATTACAAAAGGCACTGCTATTATCAAAATCATTATTACGGCTAGTCGAAATTCTTGCTGCTTCGGCTAAAAAACTTTCATGTGACTAAAATATGTTGAAAAACTTTTTTTTCATACGTATCTATTTTTTTTATGAAGAACCTAGCTACCTAAGTTTTTTGTATATTCACGGAAAAAGATATGATGTCACTATAACGGAACGAGTGGCAAGATTTAATCAAAGTCTATAAAGTGTATGGTCCTAACACTACCCGAGTATTCTGTTTATGAAGAGAAATCAATATTTCTTTTCACTTACCGTTCTCAGTCGTATCCACAGGAGGTGTCTTCTTTCTATAATTCTTCATGGTTTTATGTAAGAGTGACAGACACTCCGGGAGTTCAAAGCCTCCTCCGTTGAAAATTGTCACGTGGGTGTTTTACTATCGTCAACCGAGGAAGTGAGAACTATGAGACATTATTGAAGAAAGCCATCGCCATTATAGAAGCGAGGGCGACTTGTGTGTTTCCTACGGGCCGTGGGCTTATCTCGATTATTCGGTTTATGTAGGCATATCATGCGCTACGATTGATACATGGCTGTTCTGACGATCGTGAACTTGACACCCACGATAATACGTCGCTTTCCATAAGAGAGTTCAAACACTGATGAATTTATTCAGCTCTCTGTACAACAAATTCGATTCAACATACTTGATATGGGTTTTGACTGTATAGGGATATCTAAATCGGTTTACCAAACGAAACATTTCGTACAAATTTACTGAAAGGTTAAAAGTTCGACTAACATTAATAAAAACTTTTTCCAATCATTATGTTTATTAGTTCCTAGACCTTTCCACTTGTTCAAATATTAAACTATATACATAAGTTTTTCCAAATGTGATTCTTCGTAGTGCTGAAGCCACCATAATGAATTAATTGAACCGTAATTAATTGATCCGTAACTGTATTAAAGGAGCACAATAAAGCACCCGTGAAAATAACAAGAAGACCACCAACAACCGTTCGTTCCGGGTGCCGTCTTAACTCAGAGACTAAACCCAAAGTTCTTCAAACTTTCTATTGAGAGTTCGAATCGATCATATCATATATACATCGAGAGTCGAGATAAGTAGTTTGCTAGGTAAGACAGTTGACTGTTGTTGGTAATTGTCTGGAATAATTTACCCACAAAGTTGGGTAACACATGAGGTGGTATCACTATGCAAAGAAAATTCCCTGGATAACTTGTTGATAAGATAATTCGACTGACGATGAAGAGCTTTAACGGAGGTTTTTGTGCAGGCACAACTCAAAGGAGCGAGACTCGTGGAGGCTGGAGCCTGTAGAGTGTTGCGAATACTGATAAAAATGGGTCAATGTGAGAAGGTGTGTGAAAGAGACAAAAGAAAATAGAATGGGATAAGATGGAAGTGAAAGAGTGAACGAACGAGGCGGTTGGAAAAAAAGTCGAGGAACACCGATTATGTTACGGTATAGGCCAAGGGAATGTGGATGAAATATGGGCTCGTGGAATATGCCTGCTTGAACGTACTCTTCGTTGAAGAGCATTGGCACTATTTCGTGTACAGAAACGAAACGGCTGGAAACACTAGTCCCGAGTCAAAGCTCCAAATCGAGGGGTAGGAACAACGAGATGATCAAGGGAGGAGGGAAAAGAGTTCGCGTAATCGCGAAAGCTCTACGAAAAAGAGATGCACGAAAGGGGGTTAGAAAGATATCGAAAGAGATTTTCTTTCTCTATACTCCGTAATTTTCGGCTCTACCGTTAACGCGTCGGTGATAGATGCTCCATTGCCTCACGTGTTCTCTGTTCTAATTGTGTATCCCCCCTCTCTTTCTCCTGCTCACTTACAATGCCACAATCTGTCGTCTACTCAGTGCGTGGTTGCTGTGCCACCAACCAACCACTTTGATGCAAGACCGCACCCGCGTGCCCCGGACCCCTGAAACCTCTCCCTTCCTTCCTCCTC
>JABSMR010009572.1:0-11732 GCA_018902295.1 Dusona sp. PSUC_FEM 10030013 | reverse complement strand
AAATTGAAATGTAGGGACATTCGATATACCATTATAGTGTCCTTGACGTAAGCTTAAGGGTATAATTATGAATAACTTTTTGTACCAGAAAAATTCACAATTCTTTGCTTTATTTCACATTGTAATTTGTTCGATTTTTCGATTTTACTGGAAAGTTTAGAAGCCTTTACAAATCTACTATCGAAATAAGTACCTTAGAAATCGTTATAGATTTTTCCGCAAACGTGCATTCTGCTACTCAAGAACGCGTTGTAAAGGGGAAAAAATCAAAATAGCAAGAACTCGCGACCGAATCCATAGAACGTGAAATATTTCGTACGTGAAAAAGCACGCACAATACACGCTGAACTTGGAAACGTGAATAGTGAACGTGAACGACGAGATCGGTTCGTGCAACCACGTTAGAAATCGTGCCGGTAAACTGAATTAACTCTCGTTGTTGACTCGCGACCCCATATGTACCAATGACTTTCCATCATATAATACCGTGGTAACCTCTCTAGTCCATTATAGTTGGGATTCGCCCGGGTTCCAGACCGCCTTCGTAGAACCATATATATATAATATAAATGTGTATACATACATGATAGCTGTACTACATATCTACGAATGCCTTCTGGCGCTGCTGATACAGAGCTCTCACGAGTGAGAACCGAAGGGTATGAAAGCTCGAATGTATTCGAAGAGCGACTGAGAGAGAGAGAGAGAGAGGTAAATAGAAATTTCAATATACGTATAAGAATGTATACGCGACGACAGACGCGACAAGGAAATCTGCGACCAAGGCACAAGTACTATATTACATTTATCTACATTTCCATATGTTCCATGTAATTAAAGAGCTTAACTTGCATTCATACAATTCTCCTGAGTTAACAACGTATTTTTACGATGGTTATTATGACTATACAGATTTCATAATTCATGCAAAGTAAGTCCGATTCAAATGTGTAATAAGTTGAATAACACACAGAACAAGAACTTTCGTTGCATTAATATTTCGATTATAACCGTATTTTACTGTTGTTATCCCTTATTTAAGAGCATTTTATGTCAAGTACCCTACTATCTCATATTAGGAATACTTCTAAACCAACCAATAATTTACCATTGTTATTGGAAATTTATAAGACAACAGAGAGCAATAAATATCAGGTAGCCAAGGATGCACTGATACTTTGGTCGTGCGAATTATTCAATAAATCCTAAGAAATATCAAAATAAACTTTAAAGCTTCGTCAGAAAAGTGTCTTGTAAAAACTACTTCCTCTTTATGTCTTACATAGGCCGATCTACTCCTATCAGAGTCTCGCCGATATTCTTTCCAATAATTTCCGAAAGCCTTTTCAAGAGTCTCGCCGAGACTCTTGAAAAGACTCTGGAATGTAGTCACGAAAAATCTTGGAAAGACTCTTAAAAAGGGTTTTGAAAAGTATTGGAAAGGGTCTCGGCGAGACTCTAGGAAAGAGTTTAAAAGTGTCTTGGAAACGTGCCCATGCGAGACTGTCGGGAGACTCTTTTTTCTGCGCGGGCAAAAGTAGGCATATTTAAGAGCAGGGTTGTTATGGTAAAGAAATTATTTTAGAGCAGAGATATTTAAGAGCGGAGTTGTCTCAAAGTAGAGAATTAATGGATAGAATTGTTGTATTGCCAGATTATGACGTAGTGATATATTGGAGTAGGCATATTTCATAGTAGTCATATTTTTGAGCATACCTTATGACAAGTAGAAATGTTGAAACTTAGCGATGTATCATGAATAAACATAGAGATGCTTAGAATTTTGGAGTTGAGATTGTAAAGTGTGGGGTGTTTTGGAGTAGAGCTGTAAAGAGAAGAAAGTTGTTGTACTGACGATCTATTCGGAGGAAAATGAAGAAATAAATTTCTAGCTGCGAACTTTTTATTATTTCTCGGCTTATTTTTGGCGCCTTGACGCTATGTCTCGGAAGTGTCAGAGATAAATCATATTCGTAAATGTTATTGATATTGGAAGAAGACTGGTGCCAATACAACAGCGAAACTCAAAAGCACAATCGTAAATGGTCGCTTGTTGATCGAGAGTAATCTGTTTTGTTAATTGCAAGCTCCGCAGAGTCCGATAGTTGCGGTTGCGTCGCGCTGCGTTCAGCATTAGTATGGTCCAGGGACATCAACCTCATCCCGCAACACAGTGTATATATTCGTGCTGCTGGTGTTGCTATACTCTGTACCACAAGCTTGTGCAGGTTTCGCGTCCGTTTTATCGTATAGCTAACTGTGTGTGCTCTCTCGTCGCATCCCTTTACCACTCGCTGCCTGAATGGGAAACTTCCCCCGCGACTTAGTGGTGGTTGAAGGGAAAGAGAGACAGCGAAGTGGAGAGAAGAGTGCAAGGGGGAAGGGGTTGGAAGCGGTTAACCGACTAATTGCAATACTGACGCGTCCGTTCCGACTATTTGTGCAATTGCGATTATATCCCGGATCGAAACATCGTCCTTACACCTTCACGTTCTGCAGATGGTGTCTTCTGTCACTGCAAACTCATTCAAAAGTTCATGCACCGTTACACACGTCAGAGAAATTGACCACTTTGACATGGTCATCATTTGATCATTCCGCTAATTATGATCGACGTTTCTCAAACTCCAAACTATTCCCTTAGTTTATTTGACACCAGTTACAGAGTTGGCCCTCTTCATTGGCCAAGTCCGGTATTGCTCTAATTTGTGAATCAAAAGACTTAATAAGTAATTTTGAAATAAATCCGATATCGATTGTAAATCGATATTAATTCAATCTTTTTTCCATTTAATGCATAACCATTACTGTTTCATTGGGACAAAACTGTAATCTGATTAAAAGTGAACCGTCTAGCTTGAATATCTGTATATTAAACACTACTGTGAATAAGTGATCTGAATAATTTGAGTAACTCATTTGAATATTATGAATGAGTCTGAAACAGCATCGGTGTAATTTAAATAATGACCAATTTAAATACAATTGGTTATAAAAATAAAAATGTTTATCGAATAAAACGAGCGGTGAAAATAATATAATAAATTTGAATGCAAAAAATATACCGAATATTTTCAACACGCCTGGATCTGCCGTTATTATATTCCTGCGGATAGTTATATCGTGAAATTCCACAATGCCACAAATTGTCAGTGAAAAATTGAGCGCAATCAATGAGTAATTTTTCAAATATTTGAAATATGAAAAAAATTGCACATATTTTATGGTTCTCGCAGTTGCAGGGGATAAAAAAAGGTTAAAAACGATTCTGCCGTCATTAGCACCATCGAGTAAATAAAGCGAAATAAATTTATCGATATGACGTTTGTTTACAAACGCGGGAGAGGGTCATTGCACGTGAGTTTTCCGTTTAACACTATGAATCGGCTTTTTGCAGGGCAAGTTTTTGACACAGCCATCGTACTATTTATTGTCGTATATTATTGACAGTTTTGCACAAGTACCAACGTTTCGTGTTCATTCACAAGCTAGCACAAATCAACGGCAGCAATTTTTCATCTGGCACACCGACACGACAGCGGCCCCATTCCCGATTGTTAAATATCGATATATTTCCATGCATGTTTTCCCTACTTTTTTGAATCCAATTTTAGCCATTTTCTCTCTTTTTTCGTTTGGTCTACGCGCAAACGTGAGAAATATAACGTCATTAGTCTCAGGGCTTTCTCTCTCTCTTCCTCTCTCTGTGACCATGCCAACACGGGAATTCAATAAAGAAAAAAAGTTGTCGTAGCTCACCAGCTATTGTGAAACTGATGAGAACGATAACTAATTCTCGAACGCTTCTTTTTCTATCTCAATTTGTTCGGTAGCTGATTCTTTGTGTCTCTGTTCCCTCGAGGAACAAGAAGCCACTTGACCCAATTAAATGTTAAGAAAAGTCAGCGAAAAGGTTTCAACGAGAACAGACAGGTAGCAAGAAAGAAAGGGAGAGAGAGAAAGGGAGGAATAAACGCTAAGTCCATGACGTAAATTAGGATCTCAGGAACGAGAGCACCATTTGTATAAAGAAAATAAAAGTATAGCGATCATTGAAAAAGAAGTACATTAAGACTCACCAGTCGTGTACATAGCTGCACCTTTGAGTGTCACCGGTTCCAGAAGAGCTGGTTCGCTTCTTCCTTTAGCGTTGATCGCGTATAGGAAGAGTCTGTAACTTCTACCCGTTGTTAAACTGGTAACCTCAAAAATCGGACCATTCGTACCAGCGGGATCTGTTCTGTTTATCACTAGCGAACCTACGTCCTCGTCGTCGACGACCTCAAGCTGATAACTGTGTATTGGTAGCCCTCCGTCGTAACCCTCGATACAACGTACGGTCAAACCCGAGGCCGACTTAACCACGTTTTCATCGCCCAGTTCCACCGGGCTCGACATCTCGGTCGCCGTACAATTGTGCAATGCGTAGGGTCGACCAGCAGCTATTACCTGAATTTACACATCAACCAATCGAAATGTTAATTCACTGGCATTTGCACAAAATTCTCTCCAGGGCATTCGCAACGATATAAAATGGATCAGGTCCATTTCTCTCTGTGACTTCAATATTTCAAATCTGTTTTCAATAGTTTTTTTCTACAGATCAATCATTTTTTTGGTTTAGGGGGAAAGTATCTTTATAATCTTTGAAAGTTCCAAAATTTTCTTTTTCCATAAATATTAGTAAAGCATGTCAAGAATATGCCTACGAATTTTCAAACGACATTTGAACTGCTTCTGACGTCATATAGCCCGCGAATGTGACCTTCGACCCTTTGGGCACGCCATATTTTAATCCGAAGGAAACTATATTTTAAAAATAGCCGCAACCGATATTTCCAGAAATATTTGATCGATCTCGTTCAAATTTCACCCACATGTGAAAAACGGTGTTCTATCCTACATTAACCTATAAGTTTGAAAAAATCACGATAAAAAATAATCTTTTATTGCAAAATAACAAAAAGGAAACTCGTAAAATTCAACCTTTTTCCAAAGCCTGCTATTTATGGAATTATCCTTTTTTTCACTTTTGGATGTTTATCGGCAATGTATTAATTTTAAAAATCAGTTAATGTCAGTCAGATCAAAACAACCGAGGCTGGAAGTTGCGCCATTTTTGAACCCGTGTCATAACGTCTTAAAAAAACAGCGCCATCAGTCTGCGATTATGTGGAACATTGTAAAACAAAAATACAGCGTAGCAATCAAAACTCGTAATCACTCATACTCTAAATTTTTAAAACATTAAATGAACAATTTTCTTTAAAAAAAAACATAAAAATTGACTTATTTTCACCCTTCTAATGGTATTTCCCCCTCAAAAGGATCATATTTTGTAGAAAATCGTTAAAGTCCTATAATGCAGCGGATTATGACATAAGGAGAAGTTTTTCGGTATTTAATTTTGCAATAAATCCGAAACCAATTATGGACATTGAAAAGAAAGTTTTATATTTCATAATCCACATTCCTTTAATAATAAGGAATCATATATTTTGACCAATCGTAAACCGACGTGGAGAATATTTTTTTCGAAATATACTAACGTCAGGAAATATGGGTAAAAATTGAAGAGTTTATTGAAAAGGTAGGAAGAAATTTAATCCTATAATAGTCTGGAAATTGAAACAGAGGGATAGCTCCTTTGGGCGGAGCTGATAAAAGAAGAAAGCAGCAGGAGAAAAACTAGAGAAATGAACGATGCGAGGATCCTGTTAAAAAAAAATGGAAAAGGATTCCATCTGGATTAATGCATATGAGTACGACTCCTCAACTCAAAGCACGACTTTGAGAGTAGGGAAATGTGTACTTGCCTGAAAGAGGCAGGGTGTTCGTTGCTTGCCGACCTGGTTACTCGCCCAGCACGCCACCGTTCCGTAATCCATTTCCGTAGTCGGCGTATAGTTGAGCCTTGATCCGTGAAACTGCTGGTACTCTTTCAAACTTTCAGCAGCAGTTGGATTCCCAGGTGTTTGTACGTGAGAGTGTCGAGACTGTGGCACCTCAATCAATTCACCGGAGTTGTTGAATGTCCAGTGAAAGGTCAACGGCTGAGGATGACTTTCGACCGCGCACATGAGGGAAACCGTTTCTTGTTTTAAAGCTCCTACCACAACCTCGTTTTTGCCTTCTTTGCAGACTGGTGTAACTATGAAAAAAGAAGAGAACAAGTACGTGAGGACAAAACATTCTTAGCTTTGCGTGAACGAATTTTCGGAGTTTAAAAGTTATTCAGCTGAGTTTAAAAACAACTGTTCACAAGTGAAAATATCTTGATGATGATTATCAATTTCTTCATTGTGTTGCATAACGATCCGATAATATTTCGATGTTAATGCACGCTGATGTGGATTATTCGTAGATACGAAGAAAAATATTAAAAAAAGAAAAGTGAAAAACTGTGAATGGTGCACCACGTGAGATGCACATTCCTCATTTCTTCAGAGCATTTCTTCTCGGTGATTCACAAGTAGCCGTGGAACGAGCGGTGAAAATTTGAGTCAACATTGCTGGAATGTTTAGTGGGGCCATGGCGACAGGGGCGGGCGAGAAGAGACATCCATGATTCCCGAGTGCTCGTGACAGTTTACGAGCTCTTGAGGGTCCTCGTTTGAGCGTTGAGGGCACTAACATGCGTACCAGTATGCCCTGACCAAAACTATAACTATATGTACTCAGAGGCGCCGCGCGATCAAACCAGCCTAACATATGTTCCCTCACCGCTCCTTTCACCAACCAAGAACTCGAATGGAATCTTTGGAGAATGATATCTCGACCGTTGTTTGTCTGCATGTGTGTCCGTGTGTCTGGAAGCTTTTACACTTTTTTTCTTACATTTTCACGCGACGGAATCAATTTTACATGCCGTAATCTAATTGAAGAGGATGGTCTTGGCTGGAAGAACGGAGACAAGTATGTGGTGTGCTCACATCGGCGACGTAGATATGTATATAAGACATTCCATCAAAATTTCAACAAGCTCCGAACCTCAAACTCTCCGATTTAACTGGAAGTGAATTTTGTTAGTACCATACATGCGGGGACAACAAAGATTTTTTTTAACCTCTTGAAAACCTTGTTGAAAATCTTACGCGTGCAGTGACATTTATTTATAATAACCATTTGGTTATCAAAGGCGTGATTGATTCTTAATTCAATTTAAAAATCTACGACCCACGTAATATTCCACCAAACAAAATTTTCATTCAATAAAATGCTTACGACTCTACTTCGTAACCTCATTTCATGAATTAATGAAAAAAAGATACGCGGCAATAAAAATATCCTAAAAACTATTGAATTTGCGGCTGTGAATTATACCGGAGTTAAAATTTGTATTTTTTATTGCCAATTGGCTCTACCATCACTTACGAAACGGAACACGTCGAGGTATACCAGTTAACCTGTAGACCCGTTTAATTTATATCTGCAAAATTCGGGCAAATGCAAGCACAGATATTTCATCAAATAAGATATTTCCGTGACATCAAGGGAAGTGATCTCGCCCAATAGTTCTGTTCCACTCGAGCTCGAAGAACCCTGGGATTCTCCCTTCATGACACACTGCTCCATCCAACTATCCAACAAACTCACGTACACTCGCACGATCCCAAAAACCTCATTCAATTCCCTACATCGTTACCTAATGATTTACGGGTGAAATTCTAGAATTGGTGTACGGGGCGCCTACCTCGTGGAAAACGGCAATAGCTGTGGCTAGATGTGTCACACCGATCCGAATTCCATTGCCCTCATTTTACGTTTACATATATCTATGGATATGAGATATGATGTTCGGGAAAAGATAGTTTGATTCCCAGTGAAAGATAACCACAGGAAAATAAGAATTACGGGAAATTGGTACGGGAAAAGAATTCTACGTTGAATTTTATGCCGAAAATCGTGGTTACGAATATCGTGATATGCTTAAACTTGAGAACATTTCGAACACATGAAAATTTAAGTTATTTAAGTTCAATGTGTAATTTTTGGCACGACAGGTGAAATAGCTGTATAGAAGTTTTAACCGTACTACGAAATATGAAGGTAGGATGAGAAAACGTTAGAAGTATGAAAGTTATTGAAGTAGACTACGGCTGTGTTGTGAATTTTAATGAAAATAATTATTGAATTATCCTGGAACCTATTCCTCGTAATATAAATAGCAATTTGAGGCAGTCCACTTGTTTCAATTTTGTCAGACGATATTTTTAGCCGTGGCGGGGTATTATTATTAATTAATGCGTAAAGAAAAAATGTACTTTTGACGAGTGACATCGCGTAATACACGAGTCAACAGTTACTTTTGAAAGTTCGTATAATTTCATACAAGAGACAACACGAGATAAAAATGGACAGATACAGAATAAAACACTGAAAGTTGAAACAAAATATCGTGACAGATCCACCAGTTTATCCAAGAATTCAGGAGCCCCGCCGTATTCTCGTATACACTTCTATCGGCGTTACCAAATCCGAGCGGAACTCAGCTTAGCACATTGCTCCTGGCGCTCTTGGCGCCTTACCTCTTTCTCTCTTACTCGTATTGTATGTGTATATATATATGAGTATTCTGCCCTTCCCTCTCTTTCGTTCTCCAGGCACCTACACATGAATATTCAGCCGACGGCACGCTTTACATACATTGAATATGCATCGGGAGTCCTTCCTTCCCTCTTAGGTCATTTACAAGATGCAGATACGCGGCGGCGCCTATGTCCCTATGTGCCTGTGCCGCGCTTCCTACACTAAATCACAAATACATACGCAACTATATGTATAGATATATGTATATTTTGGGAAATATACGAAAATGTATAGGTATCAAGCTCTTGAACGCAACCGGAAACGGAGATCTCAGAACTACTCGCGATAACTCTAATAGAATAATCCTCGCTCGCGAGTTTTCGTTTGAATTGAATAAGCATAGTTTGTTCATTATACACAAACCAAGAATTTCGTCAGCCTTTAAATTCTATCTCATCTCATTGCATTCGGGTTGTCGCCTCTCGTATATATGGCTGTATAAATCTCCCATGAGATGCGATACCGCGCGATCACCAGTATAACCGCACCTAGATCGTCCTGCGCCACGCCAGAGGCCGCCACTATACACATGCAGCGCTCCTTCGACCACGTGCCATTGATTAAATAATTACAGCAAAGACTCCCTAGCCGCAAGTCACCCTCGAGACTCAGAAAATTAGCTAATTGCCCGCCTTGTGCGATAAGCATCGTTCCTTTTAATGGAAACGGACTCTCGAAAATTTTCGTGTAGAATTTTCTATCAAGACTCAATTTACGAACCACGATATATTCAATTAGCCATATAACAATTGTTCCGATATCAATGAATAACAAGATTCCCGCTATCATTGTGAGATAGACTAGTCTTCGGCTTCACTTTCAAATGATTAAAGATAAAAACCTACCAATGGCACAATGGATGGCAATTTCATTTGTAATTTATCGATTGTGAACGAACCGACGAATTTCTGTCCCTCGTTGTGCATGTCCATATGTAAGAGTGCGTACACGTGTGTGCGTGCAACCTATTTTTTCATATTAACCCTTCGTGCACATTTAATACGGCATCTCAATTGTACTGACTCGATGTGGAGAAATTGTGCAACTTCTACTGTGAATTTGTAGGCAACAACTTTCGATCGTTCCAACTGTTTTTATATTTCAGCGACAGCTCAAACAATTTCACGTCGATTTTCAGCAAATCGCTACGGCACCTAGAAATTCCAGAGCACGTGGCACTGAGAGGTCGGCGCAGAAGTTTTATTGTTTCACTCCAATCATATTTTTAGTGGCATCGAAATATATTGATACGTCTACATGTTAAATATTTTTAAAACATCAGAGGCAGAAAAATGTTCAAAAATTGACACAGAGGGTCCTCGTGATTCGATTACTATATCGAGAATCACCAATGTTACGATATTGTAGATGTGAGAAGATATTGTTATAAAATTTTTTACCATACATAAAAATATAATAATTTTTTTCTTTAATTTCTAATTAATTTGTTTGTTAATTCTATTATGAATGTTTTGAGAAATTTATCAACTACATAGGCAAAAATAAAAAAAATTCTTCCAGAATTTCTTCGTGCATGAAATTATTCGACGAATATCAAATTTGTTTGTTGGCATATTGATTTGCATGTATATTAGTTTATACGCTGTCGGATGCATATGTTTGTAGTTATAATGTTTGTTGAGGTCTATGATTGGGGATAGATAATGACTAAAAATGGCCCTTTTATGAATTAAATATGAAATTTGACAAATGAAAAAGTGCATTTGTTTAAATGACATTTGTTTGGGTTTCGTAAGGGCTTGTTTGTTCCTGTTAATTAGTCATTTGTAATTGTTTCGTCGGGGTTGCCAGTGTTTGTATAAATAAGTCAAGCTCACCAGGGCATCGACAGCGAGGACCCCAACTGCGTATCGGGCAAATTTTCGGGATACAGTAATTAACAGCTTGGAGCAATTTGTTTTTGTAACAAATCCCAGAGACCCACTGTCTGTTTTGCCAAGTTCGACACAACAGCACAACGGTCGGTATAACAGGCACTTGGATCTTTTCGCGAATTCCTACAGATACAATACGGTAGTTGCCCGATCGACAGTTGAGACCTTGCCGGGTGTTCGCCTTTTCTCCTTTTCCGGATGGAGTCAACTGACCAAAACGCTCTACAATATAATTACATGCATTCGCAGAGGTTTCCCACAGTTTCCTGTGCCCTCGTGCACATACGGAGATACAGGGAAGTTGCAAGTGGGGTTGCAACTTTCTTCCAAAAGTTCGAGGGCTCCTAATCGTTTAACAAATTACGTATTGGCAGCCTTTACTATAACTTTTTTGTATTTTAACATTATCAGATAGCTCAGTCATTCACTCAAATCACTTTGGTAGGAGATAAATAAATTACAATAAAAAAAATGCGCTTACACATTATCCGAAGTGGCACGGAATTGCTGGCAGCCTTTCCCTCGCTGTTCGCTGCAAAACAAGTGTATTCTCCCGCTGAGCTTTTCATCACACGCTGAAGAACCAACGAACGATCGCTGAGAACTATACCAGCTGTCGCATTGTTCTTTAATTCTCTACCCTGGAAAAGCAAATTAAAAAAAATAATGAATGCTTTGTAGGTATAATCCATTCGAAAAGGTCGAATCGATTAATATTCTTATATTGTATGCGCAACACCGTAAATATGAACAATCGAAGTTAACGATACTACAAAGATTGTAATTACAAGTCCAAAAAGTTATTCGTAGCTTGATCGAAACAAACATATTTTTCACAGCACTAAAAAATACGAATTCGGAATTACTTCCTTACATGGAGAACATAGCTTGGTAAATTTAATTAAAATTCTCTCTATACAAATAATGGCACCATCAAATATGTCAAATATAGTATTTCCCTCACTTAAGAACATTTTTTTAAATCTAAAACACAATTTTCATAGAACTCGTGAAAAATGATTGAACCCTGACCGTTTGCCTCGAAAAATGAATCATTAAATTCCACATTTTTTGAAGTTATCGAACGAAGAGGTTCATATATTCATTTGTATAAAATGTTGGACTAAACCAATAAGGATGTTTTGAAAAGATTCTCATGTAAATAATAATGTAAAAATTCATGTTGCATAAAAACACTTTACGATTATTTGTAGAACAATTTTTATAGTAATTTGTTATTCTATTGTT
>JABSMR010009561.1:0-11738 GCA_018902295.1 Dusona sp. PSUC_FEM 10030013 | reverse complement strand
ATTTGTTTTTTCTCCCTTGATGTTTGAATTTTGTTTTTACTCAAATTAGCTGCAAAGGTTAATAGGATAATTTTATCTACACTCGCGCCATCCACGTTTTATCTCAAATCGTAGAGGGGAATCAGATGTGTGCAATATTTTCGTTCATATGCAAACGCCTTTTGAGAAGACTGAATATATTGTAAGTCGGTCCGAACACACCTACAAAAACACAGTTATATTTAAAATACAACTATACAAGTAGCATGTGGCCACAACATGCTTTCGATAGCGGTCAGTTCCCATGCCCGCGGCGTTTCGAGTTCGACCTGCTGGCCCGGAGTTTCAGGTCCAGCAGGTACGGTATCGCTATTGGCGATGAAAGAGACGAGTCAGATTCGAAAGACTGATATTATTATTATAGCGATTATAATCTTTATTTATTTGATTAAAAAAGAACTCGATTATTGTTATTCAAGATTATGTTTTAAAGGGACGCATCATACGCGTCAAATTTGTAAGATTTTTTACGATTATTATTTCAATAGCAATCATCGCGTTTGTTATTAAAAAGGAATTTTATTACTTCCATTGAAGATGTTTTTTTAACGGCACACAAGAATCTTGGACTAGACGTGTTTATACGGTTATTATTATTACCGCGATTATGATAATTATGATTTTTCTTCAACAGCCATTTCTACATTGAGAATTATTTTTAAGGGATTTATGAATCACAGAACAGTAAAATAATACTTCAGTAGGTCATGCGGTAGAGATATTATCAATCGATGGTCCATTTGACCTATTTTATATCTTATTTTCATTTCACTCAATTAATCCGAAGATGAAAAAATTAGGAAATTTTATTACGATGTTTTCTCTCGTTCGGAATAAAAATAATGGTTTTTTTCTGAAAACTCAGTTCGAAGAGGAGATTTAAAGAAATTTAAAAACACTAAATCTAATGCACCGTGTGCTATCCAAATTTGATAGCCTTGTATATATTTTACATACTTATATAATTTACTATTGATGGACGTTACACATTGCCCAATAATTTGTTCGAAACTTCAAAAAGTCACGGTGTATTGAGCAACAATTGCTCGTAAGAAGACTCTCGCGACTGTGCATCGTTGTACGTAAATTTTGACGTCGAACATAATGGCTCTGAACGGAGTGCTGATTGACGGATAAATAGTACGCGAGATGAGCCGGAGTCTGGACGAGAACGAAAGTTCGAGACCGTGGATGATCGTAAGTGAAAAAAAAAAAAAGAAAAGAACCGCGGCTTTGTCGATCGATTTCCACTTGGACTTTCCATCGTGGTCGTGCCAAGTTGATTGAAAAAGAGATGAAAATATAAAGTGAATACGAGTCTGGCTCATTCGCGTATACATGACTCATCTGCGTGGAATTCAGAACCTCGGCCTCTAATCGGTGAGGTAAGGCTTTCGAGTCGGGAACGAGAGAGTATCTCGAAGCTCATGACGTCGTCTCCGCGGTAATCGAGTAAACGAGTTCTCATCTTCGAACTAAAAGGGACATTGGATATTGAAGAGAAAACACCTGCATTCCTCAATACTTTTATTTTATTCCGTATTTCGTTGATCTTTACAGAACTTTTCAATGCAACCTCAATGACGTTCCGGCTCCATTGAGAATCGATATTTTTTTCACTCCTTCTTCAAATTCCTTCGTAAATTCTTTTCTCCCCATACAACAATGGTCCAGAGTACTCGCAGCTTTTTTGTTCGTTCGTCATTTAACGAAAATGGCGATAATTCGAGGGTACCAAGAAGCTCCAAGCATCGAAGTCTCTGAATAATAACGGGACGAGAACTTAAACATGGCTGACTCGATTTATCTCTTCGTGTCTGTTTCTTACTCTTTCTCTTCTCATTCTTCTTCTTCATTTTCTCCTGCTCATTGTTTACGATTTCGTTCCCATGTTCATACACAGGACACGGAGGCAAATAAGGAGAAATCCGAAAAGGGACTTTTTCGGTTTATCCTAATGGGGTTCGAAAGGAATAGAGAATATTGCTTTTTTAATGGAAACATATTTTATCTGTTGATTGTCACGTGTGACTCTTAATCGTCCAGATTTACCGATAATAAGTTAACCCTGTTAATTAATAAATTCTTCAATAGCAAAAAATATTGTCAATCATCAAATCGGAAAGAAATATCGCGATCCGATGGTTTGCGAAATCTTGACGTTCAGGCTCTCGTCGCACAGTTCACGTCTCGTGCGGTATGTCCGCTCTACTTACGGGAATAAAGACGGAAGTTAGCAATATCTATACAATCGCGTTATTCTCCCTCTCTCTCTCTCTCTCTAGCACGCAGTTTAGAGAAATGCATAAAGTGCAAGGCACAACGAACGAGAAAGAACGAAACAGAGGGAAGAGAAGATTAAAGAGAAAAAAGAGAGAATAGACTGGAGTGGAAACGGTGCATTTCGCGCGTCTCCAGGCATTCAAGAGAAAAGCGAGACTCGGCTATGTGAAACGAGCCGACACACCTCCAAATTATCGCCAATGATCTACGAGGCTTTTTCATCCCCTGTCCAACTCTTACGATATCATATGTCACACATGAATAATAAATTAATTCATTACTTTGTTATGTCCACTAAAATAACCAACAGGTTCAGTGAGTAATATACGTTACGTCTATCATTTGAGTATAAAATTATAAAAACAACTTAACTTGCATACGTTTAGTCAAAGCTCATTGAATATTGCTCGCAAGCCAGTTTTTTTTATTCCTTTTTCGAACGCTTTGCCACATTGTCGTCCATATTAATTAATTGTATAGTTGACATCAATTTGAATTAAATGGAAAAATATTTGTTCAAAATAATAAAATTGATCGTGCATTTTAATTAATTTGGAGAAGGTATGAATTTTTCTAATTACATTGAATTATTATTTTTTTAATCGAGACCTTTGCGAATAAAATCTAAACTACAAAAACACGAAATTTTCACATTTATCGTGTTTACTAGAAAAAAGTGACTTTCATTCCAATAACTGTGTATCGATTTCAATGATTAAATTGAAAAATACATAACACGAAACGAGGAGCGATATGATTATCGTCCATCTTGTTCAACGGTCTCTGAATTCTGTTAGGAAAAGTTTCCTTCGTGCACTTTATTCGGCCAGGCCTGATACGTATTGCATCGATGAATTTCTGATTTTCTCTCGAACCTGATCGAAATCGATCGAGTGAAAAGTTCGTCGATTTATTTTTCTACTGAATATAGAAACGAGGTCGTACAGTCATAAAGTTCCGGGGGTGGCTAACTTGTATATATTCTGTCTTCATCGTCAGGTCGCTTTTCATCGTTGCTTTCGATGTTTTATACGTTTGCTCCGGTTTTCACGTAGCAAACAAAAAAACATGGTGTATATGTGAGGCTTCTCAGTCGGGCATCGGACCCCGCTGAAATGAAAGTTGTAAGGCCATAAAAAGGGTACTGCGCACACCGATCACTGCATCTCTTCTATGTACTCTATATATTTACTCTCGTGTAAGTATACGTAGATAAATATGGAGATATTCGTATGAATTTGAACCCTTCTTTCAGTTCAAAACAATGATCTATAAATCTAATAGAAGAGTATATGCTTCACTGAAAACCCAATTTGGTTGAAATATTTAAGTGTTGGACGTATTCAACAAAATTATTTCATCCACACAATAAAATTTGAATTATTTCCACAAAACTTCGTTATACTGAAACGAAACTTTGTTCGAAGATTAAGAATTTCGTGGCTTGGACGAAATATTTTTGTTGGACGTATCCAACAAAATATTTTACTGTTTCAACAAAATTGGGTTTTCAGTGTTCTTTCCGATTCAAATAGATCACACGACGAAATAGATGACACGACAGTGTCAATTTCATTCTAATATCTCGAGCTGCCGAATTTTTTAGTCGAAAAGTTCACGACGCGGTGGTGACTGAATTATTAAATTAATAAAATAATTCATCACGATTTAGACCTGTTGAAACTCTTTATCAATTTCGGTAGCAAAATGGTTGTGTCTCAACAGAAATAATGCTCGCAGACTTCCTTATTTTCTGTCATTTAATATTTAAGTAGATACAAGGTCCGATCAGTGCGTTTAAACTATAAATATCTGTTTGCGAACGCTGTTAAGGTCAACATCTCTAAAAACTGACTTCAGACATGCAAATTATTAAACTGTGGGTCCTATGAAACTTAAGAGTGTTTCAAATTAGCACCAATTGCTCTATTTATCCACACATCGGTAGGAAAGTATATAATACTGCCCCGACCACCTTCCACCAAGTATTTTCCCGCTAAATAGTTCCAAGACGTTCACTTTCCGTCGTATTCGCTCGAATGTAGGTGCTCCAGCCTGTCGTGCCACACCTGCACTACAAAACTTACGATCCAATAAAACCGCGAACCCAAACTTTTGCTCGAACTCGTAGGAGTTATCGACAAATTGGTCGTTTTTTTTAAATCTGTGCCAGTTAATAAAATTCAATAAAACGATTTCTCGAGCTTTGAAAAATCGCTTTTCAAATAAAACTGCGATTAAATGTGCGGGAGAAATTTTCGCGATGCTCTTCCATCCGTGACGTTAAAGCCATTCGGACATGTTTATATACAGCACGTTCCAAATTTGGACTCAAGGTTTACAGAACCCTGAGATCGTCAAATTCTAAATCGAAAAATTCGTTTTCCATTTTTCTCGACCCTTACACCGTTTTTCAGGTATCAGTTAATTACGCGAATAGCCAATCCCATGCGAGCATTTTTTCCCCCCTCTTGTCACGCCCCCCTCCGTATGGGCTATTCACTAATCAATCAATGTGTCTCATCAACGATGCATCAGCGAAGAAGATGGACAAGAACTTTTGGTCCCAGAATTATGCAATCTAACTGTCCTCTGTGATCAAATGCATATTTGCGACCGTTGGGTATGAAATAAAGATGTGTATGCACGTGTGTATACTCGTGTACTCGATACGTTACGACTAGTGAGATGGAGCGGTTAACAGTACTCGAGATGGTCGTGGTTGAGGAATATTGTGTCGACTGGTTGAAACGAGCGAACCGTTACAAGCCATATGGAAAGTTCGGCAGGTCGTAAATCGAACGAGCGAAGATGCAGTAGAAAGAAGATGGAGAGAGATAGCAAACGTAGTAGTAGTATAATAGCAGCTGTATACTACTACGAACGTATAGTAACGATACGAGAATTCCCGTACATAACTTTAAATATATACAATACTCAAAACGTTGAGGACAACAATTAGTACCCGGGACCGAATTCTGTAAATTGTATAGTGTGCCAATTACACATTCAATTAAGTTCGTCATACAAACATACATTCCTCTCATTTGCCTCCGACACAATACTTTCCAAACCAAGTCCACGAGCTTGCGAAGAATAATGCAAAAAAAAATGTTAATAATCCAAAGATAGGCTTTTTGATAATAATATTTCATTTGCAAAAAAGCTACACTGTTAAAAAAATTGATTTGATCTAAGTATCGTAATCACGTAATCGTATTTTATTAAGTCAAATTTATTTTCATTTGGAATTAATAAAGATAGACATTGCGCGTAATAAATGAATATCGAGCCAAATAAATTTATTTCGATCAAAAATTTATTTATTTCATCAAAAAACCGAATTAATGGATAATATACGAATATTTAATTTACTTATGTCAAATAAATTTTTTTAACAATGTATCGAAGGGCTATCGTAAAACCATGTTGGATTCTAGAAAATCCTCGAACGGTAGAATCTCAAGTTTTTCGTATTTAAAAAGCTTAAGAGTTTCCCACGACAGATCGAACCAAGTATACCGTTTGCTTGGCTCAAACGTTTCGGTAAAAAATGCTGCCAAAGATCCGAAGTAAAGAATTTTGTTCTTTAAATGTTGTAGCTTTGAAATGGCAATGAAAGGGCGATCATGAAACGATGTTGAGCTCGAGAAATTGACATAACTGTAGAATCTCTAGTTTTCCGTATTTACAAAGCTGGTAGACCAGCCCACTAGAGGTCGTAACATCGAACAGGGCGAAAATTACAGTCCGTACTGTAGCGTAATAACTATAACTACACTCAGGGTACAGAGGATGAAGCCGGTCTCGGCTGACAAGGCATTTTAAAGACGGAAGAAACGGTCCCTCACGCAGGTGTATAACTATCCAGAGTAGTCGTAGGACTCGATCCGATACGATCCTTGTCTTATTTTTCTCTTATTTTCTTGCTCTTAATTCTTAATGTTTTTTTTCCCTACCGCAGAAGTAAAAACGTCTGATTGCGAGAGAGACTCGAACTAATCGAGCGATTGGCCGTGTGGTCCATTGTCGTTGGAACACAAAGGCGAAATTGGTCCTCTTTGGCCGGTAATTTTCTTTGCTCTTCGCTCCTATACATTATCGTACTCCCTGGTTTGTTTCATTCGATTTTTTGTCACGATCTTCCCGTCATTATTTGTCTTGGATCATATGACGAGCAGTGACCGAGTGACTGCAGATAATAATCGCTAAAGAACAACAAGGAAAAACTGTTAGGGTCGCCAGGGTCTCGGCATCACTTCCTGTAGATGCCTCTGGGATAACTTTGTATGTACTTCATGTGCGAGTTTGTAGCACAGGGAACAGTATATCTCGGCCACGAGATCATTCAAAGGTGAAAAACGTTATTGCACTTTAAATTCCTTGGGCTTTTCTGAATATATAAATATACATTCTTATCCATTCCTTTTCTTCTCTCCATTAATATTCCTACGAAAAGGCAACTACAAATATTTCCTTAGCCATTGTATCGTGACAAAAGTCTTCAGATTTTTTTTTCCTCATTTATTTCGATCCTATAAAAAATGAGTAACCCATTTTAAATCATTCGAAAAATCTTTGAATTCTTCTTGAGCACTCTGGTCGCAACGAATAATCGATTTGTCGAGCGTGTCTCGGAAGAATTACAGTTCCCACGTCATTTACGTTCGTGAGGATTCTATAGTATTTCATGTCACCGAGTCAGTGTGTCGTTGATGGACGATGTGAAGAAAAAGCTTTGAAATACCGTTTGATAAATTTGCACAAGATTTTTTTTTACAGATTTTCACATTAGAGGATACTTCGAATTTTCCAAAAAAAAAGTAGGAAACATTCATAAGGCTCTTATTGTTTGTACCATGGCTTCATTTTTCTATGAAATTTGGTGCGAAAAGATCGATGGATAAAATCGTATTCACAAATGATTTTTCGATGATTCCGTTGACAAATCGATTTAATCGAGTTGTCGGTTCAATAGTGAAGATTAATTTCGGCACTTTAGTCAGGATAACTTGGTATTCATATCTACATACATTAAGGCACTAATAACCAAGAAGCCCAAAGAATCCCCGACCTCTCTTAAAACGTGGCATTGTGAAACCGAGAAACCCTATTGATCATTCTGGTCTTCACACTATCGTCTTTTTTTTCTACTCGCAATATCTTCCGTATAATATCATCAATAATATCGTACTGTGATATTTCACATGTCGTTAGAGTCTGAGGTAGCGCCCCCGGGCCAGGCTTATAACAGTAAAGTTCTTTCTCTTCGTATCAAAGACGAGAATCGACTGTAGGAAGGAAGAAAGGTGAAAGAATGAGAAAACTTCCGTTCTCGCGGTACAAACACAAATGTACACTCGTATGTGCATATATTTTTGAATGTACGAGGAATCTCGTTCGTGAATCCGACTCCAACATCCGCGTATGAGCCATCCGGAGATACGAGATTTCAGCTTTCACAAACATTTTCAGATTTACAGTGTGAATATACGACTTTATGTAACAAAAGAGGCGAGACTCTGCCAGTTTCGTCGCAATTTCCCCTTTTTCATCTTTCTCTATATACGATACGTCAAGTTTGTTCGCGTATATATATATCATCGTGTTCCCATCCTAACGAATGAGCAATCATCCTGTCACGTAATTTACATAAACTGAATTATATCGTAGTTACTGCCATTGTTAATGCCGTTTATATATTTTATTTCACGTGTTCCACACATTGCTTTGTTTTCGTATGAGATTCTTCGTGCCAAATTTATTTATTTATTTTTATTCTTCCGGTATTTTAGAGTCAAACAAAAATGGCTTGCGTTAAATATCCTTTTTTTTACGTAATTTGAAAAGTGGATGGAAATTCGTAATTAAAATTGTTCGAAAGTAACTTGGAGTTGAACAACAGTATCTTTAGAATGTTATTTTTTACAGGCACGTGGCCCTATCAAATTTGTACACTGTTTTTATCGTTGACTGTTTAGAATATTTAAGCAAAAACCGCCAATTTTTTACGTTCAAAAATATTGTCCCGAATTAGTTATTTTTTCATTTATTTTGAAAGCAACCTAAAAAGGGGACAATTAAACATTCAGCATTTGTATGAAAACGCGGCTTCTCTACGAAAGGTTGGATGACACTAATTAGTCTGAAAAATGAATTAAAATTATGGTAATGATCAAAGATTCGTGCGACGTGGAAAGTCTCGATTAAAAGTTTCAACCCAATTGCCATTCTTCGTCGTTCTAACTGGTTGTTATTGCATGCCTACGCGCATGTGCATAAAAAATCCATAAATAAGAAGGACTTTGCTCTTTTACTCCGTGCTCGTTTAAACGTTGCGTTTTATCGAAACAATTAAACCAAATCCGCAAGACGAGACGAGAGCTCTCAAGGAAAAGAGTGAAAGAATGATCTTCGGTGAAGCAGGTTTCTAATCAGATCGTACCAATTAACGAGGTAAAAAGTGTTGGAGAGCACGACACGAAAGACGTATCGCTTACAGAGCTATTTGTGAAATCATTTTCTCATTACGAATGCACGTCTTATTTGTCTTTTGCTCTACTATCTTATAAAAGCCGCCGTGGATAATTTTTCCTTACACACGTTCGTATTTCGTAATAAATTTGAGCTCGGAACTTTTATTTCCTCGTTAAACCGACGAAAACAGATTAGCACTTGAGATTCTCTCCGACCTTTGGCAAATCCGATAAAATACGCAACAGCAACGATCAAAACCTCTCTTCGTTAAAACCATTATTATTCCGGGGATAACTGAGATTCAAAGCAGCTGTAAATCGTCAATGTAACACGTAGGTGTCGATAAATCGATCACTATTCTCGTCGCGTTAAAACGGTACCAAAGTCGTTGACTGAAATCAATAACAACGCCAGAAGATCATACAGCGGAATGAATTTTTAACATGTACTTTCTTTTAATTCGAATGTTAAATCAATTCGATTTTAATTTTAAAAAAATGGTTTTGTTATCTTTCATCTCGGTTTCAGGTTGTCCAAGCTCAATTTAATTTTGCCTCTATTTCTATTTTACTTCGTTACATTTAAACTGTAGTAATAATGAGTCGGTACACTCGTTTTGATTTTAATCCATGAGAGATCTTGAGCGCGCTCCACATTGTCAAATGTCCCGAGGTACTGAAGCGAAAGATCGTTCTAAAGATTTATGCTATCTCGTGTGCTCGCTAACTTTAAATTCCGATATAATTATGATATATCCGATATAGTGGGAGTATATATATGTTTATTAGTAACATTTATTCGCTGCAAAGAAAGAGGGAAAGATTTGAAAGAGAACGAAAGTGAAAGGATTCAGATTCCATCGCACCTGAACGAAGTCTCGATTGTACGTACCACCTTGCAAATTTCTATAACTGTATCCATGGATTCATTATTTGAAGATCTTCCATTATTTTTCGTCATTCATAACAGATAACTCCGGGAATATTTATTGTTTCCGCAAATATTATTCTCCAACAAGGATCTCAATTCTAATAAGGACGATTATCTGGTTTGTTTTTTTGTGGAAATTTCAACTGTAATTGCTATCTGCTTATACGATACCGGTTATTTTCATAGCGAATTTAAATGTTAAGGTCTCGTCATGAATCCTCGAGGCTATAGCAATTCCTTACCAGTACATTAGACGCGAACCTTTAAATTCTTTAAGGATCAAGACAGAGGTTGCCAACTCTTGTAAAAAATAAACGTATCCATAAAAATAAATAATTATACCTAGATTTGTGGGCGTGTTTCCTATCGCGTGAGGATTCTGCGAAGCGGAAATCACTCGTGCAGTCAATGCTCTTCACGAGACAGAGATGAAAAATATTTCAAGGCCATCCTCTTGCATATTTATATGGAGCAATCGAAAAGATACTTTATAACAAGGGAAAACTCGATCCTCTCCACGTCATACTCTGATAATCTCTTGTGCGAGCTGCATCTTCAATGCTGCCACTATTGTAGACGAAGCTGTGTCAGTATTATACACATCTCTGCCTTTAATAATCAGCTAGATTTACCGTCGTGTCTTTCTTTTGACTCTTTTCTAAGACAGCAGTGTTTCAAGAAATTTATATAATTAATTAATAAGGGGGGGGGGGAATACTCTTAGAATCTTCAAGAAAACTTGAAAATTTTCTTCTTCTATAACTTATTAGTAATTGTGTCTAGGCCTACGAAGTTTCAAAGCGAAATTTGAAATAGTTCTGACGTCATCGGGACTGCGAATGTGAAGTATGTGCTCTGGGTGCACACTATATTTTGATCGGTGCAAAACTGCACTTTAAAAATTGCGTACTTGATAGCTCCAAAATTATTCAATCGATCTCGTTCCAATTTTTCCTAGATCTCCATAACAATGTTTTCTTCTGAATGAACCTATGAGATCGTAAAAATCACGATAAAAAAATATTTTTTCGATGCAAAATATGGAAAATTTTTTTTGTAATGTTCAAATTTTTATTTCAACGCGCGTCATTTATGGAATTGTTAATTATTTTTTCCCTTTTTGAGGTTCGCTGACAACGTATGAATGTTCGCAACAATAAAAAAAATAGTTGGTTTCTGTCGGACCAATGCAACTGAGGCTGGAAGTTACGCCATTTTTTAACCCCCGTCATTACGTTCCGGAAAAATATCGTTATTACTCCGTCATTGTGTGAAATATTGTAAACAAAAAACTACGTCGTCATAGTCAAGATTCATAATCGTCGATATTCTAAATTTCGAAAACATAAACTGAATTATTTACTTTCTATAAAATCATAAAAATTGATTTACCCCCTTGACACCTGTCGGAGAATAATGAGAGATCGAGAAAGGTGAATAGTTTAATATATAATTACATATTCGTTTAATTGGAAATGTTTTTACAGTTTATCGATTTTCACGATTTCTGATCGAACATTAATTTCTTTGATATTTCGAAGATAAATAGGAAAACGTTATAGATTTCGATAATTGTTACACTTCTGCATAATAAGCAACGGAAGATTAATGCGAGGGTTTTTCAATTAATTCGGACAGTCTTTTATTTTCCTCATCATCAATCTCTCGCAATTGCTTGAACTTTATGATCAGCCGGGAGAACGAAGTTAAATCGACTCATTATATTAGATCGTTGTCTAACGTTATCGCGTATAATTTTGATTACGAGAATATGTGAGTTAAGGAATGAAAAATTTGAATGTAAACTGATTTATTAAGAGATCGAATAAAAGCAACTGTATTTTGTTCTCGTAAAGCGGTTTGCACAGCATAAAGCGCGCGGATAAATAGGAGCAAACGTTAAAAGTCTGGGACGAAGAAGGTCTTTTGGACGAATCAGCGGTCGTTCGTATCTAGGCAAACGGCCCGGTTAGCAAGTGTACCGCGTCCTACTCGCTTCATCATAAAAA
>JABSMR010009550.1:0-11739 GCA_018902295.1 Dusona sp. PSUC_FEM 10030013 | reverse complement strand
ATAAATCTAAGATGTGTCTTTCACAAATTTCGCATATGAGAGATTCGAAGCCAAATCGCCACACCGTGGTCTTTGCCTTCCGAGTCTTGATTGACAAATTTTTAAATCCTTCTTACAATCGTAGCAAAAGAAGTATAGATTCATTTTACCCAGCTGCCATTATAAAATGTTTTTTTTCATGCTCAAATTATTATAAACATGAATGAAAAACAATGCAATTAATATATTAATAGTGATGTAGATAATCAAAATTCCAGACGTCACGGACCCGGCGACTTGACTTGAAATACTCTATATTTTTATTCCTGGCAAAAGGTTCCGTGTTTCTCCTCAATTCAGACAAGGAAGACAAAATTAAAGAACAAAAATGCGGAAGTATTAAGAAAAAAAAATTAAAACCATTGCCAGAAGTTATAATTATGGCGAGGAAAAAAAACAAACAATAACTAAGAAAAAAGATAAACATTCTTAAGCCTTTTCTGAAACACTCGGTTCGCGTTGAAACGCAATTGCATTTGCAATTAACTCGTCGATTTTAAAGCCATGATCTTTGGGTCCGATGTTTTTTCTTTCGGTACACGTAATTCATTGTAATTTTAATACAATCGACCTACATGACACGATTAATTAGTCGGAGAACGTCATTGTACACTGTGAGAAAAAACCTTGGGCCGCGTTCCGAACCCTAATATATGATCATAATAATAATATAAGATCGAAGAAAAATAATAATTCGTTCTTTTTCGCGAGATTGCAACTAAACGAATTTATAATTAAACCTAAACAATATGTATATAAATAAAGAGATTAATCGTCACTAAAAAAACAGTAAAATTCAACAATCAAAACGATGCGTCATCGACCAACGAGAATATTAGGTTTTTTTGTCCACAGGAAATACTTCGTTACGATTATCGAACTCGACGAAAACCCGAGGACGCATTATCATCTCAAAATTTACATTATCATTTTTTTTACCAGTGTTTATCGGATTACGAGATACACATATTTATATTGTACAACTGCCTAACTACACGCAATAGCTACATATGCGCTTTTGGATCAGTACGATATCAGCACAGATCAACGGTGCATTTGTACTTGTTGCACGTCGGCATAAAACGGTTTTTATTATTACAATCGTTCATTTCTTTTAATTGCAAGAAACAAAATGAGCAAATTATTTTCCGGGCATGCGTTTTTTTCTTAGCCCACTTATTTTTACCATATATACTACATTATCCGGGTATTATGAGCTCAATGACCGCCATCATATTATACACAATTACAAGATCTAACAGCAACGTCGGAAGAGAACGTTTTTTTAAATATATATTGTTTTTTTTTTAAGTTTTCTTCTCGTTTCTTTCATAATTCGTCGTTCGAACACACATTGGCACGTTTTTTCTTTAATTTTTTATAATTTTTGAGCGGTGGTGGATCACGAAGGATAAACTATATCGAGATACCTCGGAAGTTGATTTAAAAAACTCTGATGAAAGAATTAAACAACTCTGTCGAAACTTATTTAAGGTGAAGTTAAGAACCAATCGAGAAACCGTCATTTTGAAAATGATGGAACTGTGCTATGTCTACTTATAAGTAGACATAGCACAATTCCATCATTTTCACGTTACAATGCGAGATAAACAAAATACATTTTATCTGTCATCCTTATGTGTCATTGTATACGTCAATATGAAATGTTGAGGAAATTTTTCAAAATATAAACAATTATCTTTTCCGTGTTATTAATGTTGCAATATTACCACGTATGAATCAAACTTTTCGACATCAGTGCCTTACACCTTTCCGAATGAAATGCAGTTTATCTTTGATCCCCCAAAATCTCATTTAAAAATAAATCTAATTTGACAAAGTTGACAAAAAGAAAAAAAAATATTATAAATGTCTTTTTTTACATTGTGATTCAAAACTTCTGTCTTGCAACAAATTTCCAAATATAATGGAAGACAAACTTTAGAACACATGGAATAAGGAATAAAGTGTTTCTTGAAAAAAAAATCGATTTCATGAACCTTACAATTGACTTGTCGTCAAATAATGGATCAGGATACATTTTTCTAAAATTCAACTGCATTGTGATTGAACATGGAATGCCCCACACGAAAGAATATATTTGACGAACTAATTTTGTTCGCACATACTTTTCGTGTATCCTAAAACTAATATCAAATATATTTAACATATATAGGAGCCAGTTTTTTTCTTGCATATGTATCTTTTCCACGGGTGTAAGAATGGAAGACGAACGACATTTATTTTTTTCTCCTTCGGTTATGAATCACTCGCGAAGTAACAGGAAAATAGAATTTTGACAAATGAATTCACGATCGTTTCGGCTGTATAATTCCACCTTAAAGAAATCTGTAATACCGACGGCCTTGCCACGAATCGAAAATATAAAGCCGTTTTTTCGACTCCACATTTTTCTAACTGACCCTTGACATTGCGACAAAATATGCAAACAATGTATACACCATTTTGCCATATTTTTCTCGTATGTTAAGCATTCGAAAATAATTTATATGAAAAATAGTAGGCCGCGATCAAGGAAACTGTTTTCCAATGAAAAATTTAACTAAGTCAAAAGTACATGAAGACAAATGCATAGAGCTAAGCGAGTTGGAAAAAAAGAAGTTTCAACTGTTTCGTTGTCCTCAACGACAGACGAGGAATGTAAATTTTCAAACTTTGTTTCACATTGTAAGCAATCGTTTTCCACTCACATGACACGCTTCATATATCATTTTTGTTCCGAAAGCGTCACCATATTGTCATCAATATGCATTGCTCGTATGCAAGAGAATAATCCATATTTTTGCATCAATTTTCCATCGAATAAATCAAATAATCGAAAAATACAATACTACCGTTATTTTTTATGAAAAAAGATAGGCAGCCAAACAACTCTATTATTAAATAACTCTATGGTGAATATGTTTATTCCAAACATCTCTATTCATAAATATATCTACTTTTAAATAACCCTGTCGGTAAAAGGTATTCTTAAATAATTTTATTTTCAAATATCTCTGTGTACGAAACATGTCTATTCTATAATATCGCTGTGTTGAAATATTTTTATTTTAAAAAATCTCTATTCGCAAATATGGTTAAAAAAGTTTCCGTAAAAAATTATCTAATTTATACAAAGAGATTTTTGAGGAGAGACTTCTTTGAGCATATTTATGAATCACGATATTTTAGACTAAAGATATTTCAACATAGTGATATTTCGGATTATATATTTTCTTGAATAAAGATACTTAAGGGCATGAATCACTCGGTATCTCGCCACCGTGAGTGCGAGAGAGATAGCTGCAAATTTGGAAAGTGAAAAATTTCCTCGCCGTTCGTTCGATCGGAATAAAAAAAAGTCTTGGCGCATTTTTCCATTTTCGTGCGTGGGCTAAGACTTTTTTTTATTCCGATCGATCAAACGGTGTCGAATATTTTCACTTTCGAAAACGCGATGCGAGCGGGACGACTGATGCATACCCTTAAAGTTAAGATTATTTGAGAGTACAGTTTACTTACGAACAGAATTATTTGAAAATAGAGATATTTATAAATAGAGCTGTTTTGGAAAAAATATATTGACCAATGGTGTTATTTAAGACTAGAGAAGTGATGAATACAGTTATTGGACCGTCAAAAGATATGGGAAAATTGTTTCAATCCAAAATGATCAGGGTTTTAGAATAAAAATCTCACGTCAAATGCCTTTTATACATATTTGTGGTCATATATATCGTCTTGTCCAGTGACTTGACCTCGCTTTAGAGCAGCAATCTACCGATCCCGCAAGATCAAATCATTGTTTAATTAAATTAAAGAAATTTTTCAATGATCTGCAAGACGTCGAAGTCAATAAGTCGGAACGTTGGTTGCAGTAGAAACTCAAAATTCATTTAATGACTCATGGCAACCCGATTGCGTTGTGAACGATTTTTTTTTTCAAAAACAGAGACCTTTTTTTACTACGACGCGATAGTGCCGCGCTTAGAAGATTTTTTTATCGCCCATGATAAGATCGGTACTATTCGATCAACATTAGCACGGCCGATAAAACAATCGCTCCGTTGGTACATCAATTTAACACTTAACCGATAAATGATCGTTTTTTTTGTTCACTTTCTCAGATTTTTTAAAACCCAACCTCCGTTTGATCCACTAAAATTTTTGGGTCATTTGACAAGCATATTCGCGATATAGAATGCTCGGAGAACTCACGGGAGTTTTAGCGTTTTACTAAGCTCGCTGCTCCTGAACAAATTAATTTTTGTCCCAATCATGTTATTCGTTTTTTTGATTACCTCCCAAAATCTGCGGTTATGACTTTTTGACTTTTCCATTCGAAATCTTGCCATTCGTCATTTTTCTTGCATCAACGTCCCCGTTCATTTCACCGTTCTGCTTAATCGCCCCATTCTCCTTTGAAACCTTCGCCTTAAGTTCTTTCTTCAATTGTTTATCCATCGCTTTTCTATCCTCATCGCTATAAGCTTTGTTGTAGAAATCGGAAAACAAGAAGTAGAAGAACATTACGTTCGGCAAAATGAGAATAAGCGACCACTTTGGATAGTCGCAGTCATAGATCAACAGCTGCAAACTGTGAAGGAAGGCCAAGCAGAATTGTCCCTGAAAAGAAAAAACAATATATCAGAGATTCAATACAAAATAATTCGTAATAATTATTTACCCCATTGGTAAAAACAGAATATCATAAAATCTTGTTATTATTTCAACTCAAATATTTCATCTGGAAATCAAATCGTTTCGTCGCAATATCAATGATAATCAAATTTTGTTTAAATTGAACAAAATACAACTCAACTCTTCTAGAATTAAATGAACTTGAATGGGTAAATAAATAATGTTTGAAAGTAATATAATAAAACAAACCATTTGTAGGGTCGTTATGTACTTCTTCCACCATAAGTATTGTTGATATTGAGGCATAGCCGCAGCTAGAAGATAGTAGGTGTACATGACAATGTGAACGAAACTGTTGATGACACCTAGAAATGGTTGAGAAAAACATGAGGTATGAATTGTTGAACAAAAATAGTGTTTTATTTTACTTTTGGAATGTTGTGCAGTCTTGTTTGCCTCTACTAACCGATAAACGTGCCATGTCCACCGGGATAGTATTTGGTAGCACCCCAAGATATAAGAGGCATCACCGTATGATGATACATGTGTAGAAACGTAACTTGTTTCTCTTTTTTTCGTAAGACGAAGAACACAGTATCGAGGAGCTCGGAAATCTTGGCCAGGAAATACATATATACACCTCGCGCAACCTGTGCGATGTTACATTAATATTCTCAGTATGAATTTTACTTTACAAATTATTGTAATAAAAAAGAATTAATTAACGAATTTATGGAGCTTCGGCAAAGGCTCGAGAAAAGGGAAATTTACCCTTAATGCATCAGGATTGTTGGAGTAATCAACGGGTTCACATTTCCAGCTGTATTTTCTGAGCCAGGCAGCATCAAGACCTTCCCAGAACAACCATATGCTGAGTATAACTTGGATGAGGTTATAGAATATGAGTGTGTTCTTAAGTTTGTAAGGTTTCCGATGTTCCATATGTCGTGGTCCCCATGATAGAACGAAATATAGGTAACCGAACATTATACTCGCACCGGGAACCGGTGACGACATGAGAAACCAGTCTCTCGTTCTTGGATCTGTCAAGTATTACAAAAATCAGATTAATAGAATATAAAATCAAATAATTTAGATAATAGTTGGATCGGGATCGAAGATTGTGCCTCAAAGTGTTTCGAAAAGAAAGGTTTTCGAGAAAAGATTTACCGGCGACTTCATGGAAAATGTGTTGCCAGAAACGAACAACCGAGTTATTGTAGATGTTCGACATCTCGCTGGCCGGTAAAATGACGCTGGCGTTCATTGGGAAGGCAACTGGAACAAATGAAATCGAGCTACTGATTAAATCTTCAAAAAAAATTAAACTTCAATGATATGATTAAGTTTTTTCAACCGTTAACCCAACCAATATTAGCGTCCTTGGCCTTGAAACATTCTGTGCATAAAAGTATTCTGATTCTCCCTAACAGCAAAGAACTGAGATGTTTTCATGAAATCATCCATTTTTTTAATCAATCACCGAAATATTGAATTTTTCGAGTCCATTCTGCAGCAACGAATTATTATTAGAGATAAAGAAAAGAAACGACCGAAATCGAGACATGTCGTGAACAAAGAAACACATGCTTTCATAGTCGTGAAGTTGAATATACTTCATTACTATACTGTGTACAGTTTCCAATCAACTAATAGAAATACATACTACTACATTTCACTTGGTTCAAGGAGAAATGAGTGACACGATAATGAATCGAAGAACAGAGAGCGTACTATGGCTCCACGAGAAACGGTATGTCATAGTAAACCGGCAAAAGTATTCCGCAGTCATATACTGCAATATAGAAATAGTACGGGTATATAATACAGCAAGTCGACGTTTCGTTACAACGACCATCAGCCGGCGTGCAGAGGCCGAACGAACGTTGGTTATTACCAGAGGCAACCGAGCATCTCAAACTTGCCGTTGAACATGTGGAAGAACGTAAACTCAAGGTGCATTTAAATCTAGACGAGTCTCCAGTTTAACGCCCCTCGCCTCTTCTCGAAGATCCAATACGTAACTTTGGTAGTGTGAAAAACTCGAGCACGTGCTCATCAATTTAGATGTCCTCTTGGAAATCTCATTCAGAAAACAAGTCGTTCAAGTAAAAACAGAAGTTGGTATTCTTCGTGCTGTAGTAACCTCAATATCACTGAGAATACATTTTACTTGTGTCATCTATTTTATCGTACCACCATCTATTTATCAATCAATCAACATATCAAACGATATCTGTGGAAGTAATTCTCTTGTACTTGATATATTCTTTCGAGATATAAAAATTTCGAAACGATTATCAACTATCGGTACATGGCCGATATAGTAAATTTTATGAATTTTGTAATATCGAAAGTCTCAAAGACTTTTGGCATTTCGTAGATAGTTGTTGTTCCATCATTCGTAGAGGTCGAATATAATAATTGAGAATTTAATGGTGATTGTGTAACGGTCATTACGGACTCAATCATTTGGCATTTATTATGATTCATTTTGTGAAACGACAAAAGTGTTGTCGGCATTGAAAGCTTATTTGTTTCTTATTAAATTGATTGATCGTATTTGTCACTTGCCTTACCCTTCGTTTTATATACTAACGATCAATGACAGTAACGATTAAGAGTGATTTTACAATCGCTCCAGTTTGCCCAGAATTATTTACGTTTCCATGAATGGTTCATACATACGAAGAATCGAAAAAAAAGAAACTTTTGTAGTTCAAAGAAACGATCAAACGAGAGTACTCATGGCCACGAAAGCGTTATTACGGGAAACGTGTATTCGACTGTGATGTAACGGAAAAATAAAGTTTCGAGGCGAGCGAGAAACGAGTCGATTGCGTAATTTATTGCCCGTTTTTTTCACGCTAGGAACTAATAATCGAACGTCTACGTCAATGAACGCATTTATTATCAAGATAAGTGAGAAACAAACTTCGTAATGTACATTAGACGACACTTCTGTTGACATTGTTTAAAATTAGAAGCAGCAAAACACGAAGTAAGTTGTTTGCCTTATACGCAAAATTTGAGAGATAACTTTGAAACTCATGTATAGAATTAGTAAAGCTAAAAGTGTGAATTACTACGCATCCAACGATAATCCAACGATAACCATTGTTGGGGCACTTACAAACGGGTTTCGTATCGTGGTAAAGTCTGTTACTAGTCAGACTTTCGGCGGGCAATTGTAGTTTTGTTATTTCCTAGTCAAAAAAATATACCAAATCAAAAAATCAGCTTAAATTCAAACTATTTACTTTAATGAAACCTTCATAATTACATTTGGTATTTCAAAACTTTTTACTTTGAATTTGTATCAGCCGTTAAAATAAATAGATGCATCAAGACCGATACCCTTCATTTATAAATCCATTATTTTCTTATCGCAGCTATTTCCATCGTTTTTAGAATTTTTCAATTATGATTGAATTCAATTGGATGGCATACGAAACTATCTTTAATGTTCAATTACGATTGTCATTTTGTATAAAATTAAGTCATCTCAGCTAAAGGAATTACCGCAACAAACTAGTTGAATGAAGTTCGAAATGATTACGTAAAATTATTCCACGTTTCTTTCCATCTACTCATCAATAATACAGAGCGCTGTAAATGCTATAAATAAGTATATCAGTAAATAATCGATTTTTTTTGCAAATTACTCGCTGACGTACATTGAAATTATGAAGAACTTCCATTGAGTGTTGTAAACAAGTCAGCGTAACATTGACTCGTATCACTGATAAGTAGATATACGCGAAGTATGAATCTAAGATTGTTATGCCGCCGCCATATGTTAGTAGGTCGAAGAAGCGTCTGTGTATAATGTCACGTAGTCCATTCTCATCGGTGGAATTTTTGATACAAAGGCATTCATTGATCGTCAAAGGATCTTTATGGCATAGGAGCCTGACCTCTTGAGGCAGCAGTGTAAGGCGAAACGGTTTACGATCGAGAAAGGAAATGACGTTTGTTGTAGTGTTGTAACTCGGGGATATAAGTGGCACCAATGTCAGCTTGTCTATACACGTGAAAATTCGCGAACCTTTCGCGAAACTACTTTTACCGTGGGCGCGAAATCAAGGCTCTTCAAACTTCGTATAAATTAACGTTATACGATTGAGGTGCACAATAAAATATCGCTTAAAGAACAAAACATGAATTGAACAAAAGTCTCCATTTTTTACCTTTCACTACAGCTATCCTATAATTCATTTTTTTAATCGGTATTTTCTTAATATACCCTCATTTTGTACAGTAACAAAATCCGCAATGTGTAATTTACAGAAAGTAACAGAAACTGAATTTTTTAAACATTTAAAAGAAGCATACGTTCTGCAATAACTGTGTGCACACACAAAGACTATGGCCATTAAATTATGATCTGTCAGATTTGTAATGATTTTTTCTAATAAGCTAATTGATTGAAACTAATTTTCTTCACCTGCGATGAGGTAAATTCTCGGAGGCGAGTTTAATCTGCGCAAGGGATCGTTGAAAGAGTTTTCGATGAGGTAGCGTCTACCGAGCAATGTTTGTTATATACGTAGATGTATGAAGAGTAAAATAGAGAGGACGAAAGGCCTGCATGCTCTATGCGGTCTTTTATTATCGTCGTTAAAAATCCACAATCAAACAACCGTTAATAAATCGCCATTACGAAATTTCGCGTTACAAGCCGCATATAAATGACGGTCCTCTGTTTGGCCAACTCGCTAATGCTCATATACAGTAGAGGTCGCAGTTTTTCTTTATTTTCTATTTCGTACATTGCATAGTTCTCGCTTTTTCTTTCGATGAATAATAGATGCATGTGTATATATAAATCCAGTCGTATACATTAGGAAATGTCTCGATGTGATCGACCAATACGACTGTATAATATGCATAGACAACACTCAGCTTATCAGGTAAGTATGGATTACACGTCCGACTTGTTGTGTTAATGGCCCTAGAAATGTTAACCTGCACACACACTCAGAAGGACGCAGCATCTGCGAAACGCTTTTGTCGTGCAATGATCTCTTCAAGCGCAATCGGAAGCTACACTAAGCATACGTTTTCTACGAGACGATCTTTACCGTTCATTCATGCAAATTCATGTATCGCTTCATGCGAATTAATATTATTTTATTAAATGAATGTAAGCAGTTACGATTCGTTTTGCTATGTGTAACGACACATTTTGTTCCTAGTCATTGCTTAAAAATACTACGCTCAAAATTAGTAAATATCCAAGTAATTGTAAAGAGTAGCTGTGAGGAGAAAGCAGAAGAAAACATATAAAATATTTACGATTATTATTATTTTTTAAAATGAAAGCCATATTTCGTGAACAGAGCCTTTCTCAAGTTCTTTGCCACGAACATTTACGGCAAAAAACTTTGATCAGCTTACCTGTATTTGTTGGATGTGTCGCTTTTAGTTCACCCAAATGTTAATTGATCACTGTTTAGACAAAAAATTATAGCATCAAAGTCTATAACAACGATTACGTTCTTTTTTTTTTCTTTAAGAATTAAAGATTTGAAAGCATTGTTAAAATTTAGAAAGAAATATATTGTTGTAAATGAGCTACAGATTGTACAGGGCGATGACGGAAAATAACGTTACCCGACTTAAAAATAAAGGATACGATCGACCCACATACGTTTTGTTTACCGAGTGCACAGCTATAAAGTGGTTGCTGATATGACAGTCGCCTATCCAATGCAAACGATCATTGCAAAATATATACACACACATATACATGAACAAGTGTATGACTTTTTGCGAATAGCACGGTAGTTCTTAAGCCGTTTAACCACTAGTGCTTAAATGCCTCCTATACAATGGAGTTCCACCGACAACATTGGCAATGGACAAACTACGTAGGGTGAAAAATGCAAAATTATGAATGACCGCGTTTAACGCACCGCACTGTATGTATATTTATATTTACATGTATATCTGTATCTATTCGATGTTTATAGTTGTAGGTCTCTATTGCCAAACGCGATAGTTAGCGCATATTATCGCTGAAACGAAGAACAAACTGGAGAAATCGTTGCCTTACAGTTACCACATCGCAAAAGAAAGAGTGAAAGATGGAGTAATGCGTATAGCTTTGTGTGACAGGGACAGCAGGATAAAAAGGGAATTAGACATCAATCTGTTAAGACATATTTCTCGAGAGCACTGCTCTCAATTTCACTCCAGTTTGCGAAATTATTGATACTATTTTTATGAAGTATTAAAATAATGTGAATTCTAGTTGTAGTTTTTTTGAAATTACGTTCAATTTACAAAGCAGCCCTGAATTCGTGGAAAAATACCTCCTTCAGTTTAATGAAATTCCATGGAATAAATCACAATTTTGTCTTACATGAGGAAGTTTACTGGACCAAAATGATTATGCAATCGTTTTGATCACTTTCCAGATTTTTGGGATTATGTACGTGAAAATTAATCCTAAAACGACGCACTCGGCTAAATTAACCCGGACGTTTTATTTACCGATGTAGTACAATTTGCAGGTACGCACGTGAATTCGATTTTGAGTGCCTCCTCGAGGGTACAATACATTTTGGGTAGCAATCCGTCGCCAGACTTAAACGGTCGAGCATCGATCTGGGGCCAAATAACCCCCGTGTTCCTTCTTCCATAACTTTTTCGCGGCTACTAAATTTGTTATTCTCCGACGTAAGTGGATAAAAATACGTGAGTACACGTGATTAAGATTTTTTTTTTCATTTTCAATAAAAACGCGTCCAATTATTTTTAGCTACAATTAATTAATTAATTTTTTTTTATCTGCCATGAAGGAAGATTTAAAACTGTTATTCCTGAAAATTGAGACAGATTATCAAAGTTTTACTGAATTAAGGTAGTTCGATAGCTAAGTGCCGTATGAAAAATGGGGGGCAGCCCCCTTCATGTGAGAACATTATTCATTGTCAAATATGTTTCAAAAATCATTCAAATTATCGATAATGATCATTAAATAAATATACGGTTACGATATTGTACTAAAACTTTATAATTGCTCGTGATTTTGGAATTTTTATATTTCTTCTT
>JABSMR010009539.1:0-11740 GCA_018902295.1 Dusona sp. PSUC_FEM 10030013 | reverse complement strand
AAACTATCATTTTATTCACTTGAAGCAAACATTAAATAATATCTACAGATATCTGTCACTACATTTTATTTTATATGGTTGTGCTGAAATTTCAAACATTAAAAAATTTAAAGACCGCAGTCTACTTAAAAAATTTGCGCATTTTCATCAAGATAAAAGTGTTTTTCTATAAATTTTCGTTAATTTTTGAGGACACGTTTAAGATATGATTATGTGATTACGTGCAAAAACTCCGAAACTTTTCTATAGACTTTTTTTTTAATTCTCATTTACAGAGGTACACATGACAAAGTTTGATAAAAAAAAAAACAACAATTTTGACCGTCCAATTTCGAAGACATAGCGACATACATTATAAGCTATATGTATTAAATATGGGAAAGGTGGTTATTTCTGCAATGCTATCCACTACATTTTTATATTGGGGGTTTTTCCCGAAATTTAAATGTTAACATGTTTTTACATACCCATACGAAATGGCAACCAAAATTATTAGATAATTCCACAAGTTATATTCAAGTTTTCAGACACTAACCGGAGAGTTAACTTTTGAACGTGACTGTGGCGATACTACTTTCTTAACAAACTGTCATAGCTCAAAAAACAGTTTTTTTTAAAGCCAATCGTTTTTAATCAATTGGGTTCATTCAACTGTTATAAGCATCGAATTTTATACAAAATTAGCTTCTACGAAAAGTTGCGGACAGTCACACAAAAAAATATTTTTCCCTTTGGAACATTTGTTCAAAACGTAATCAATGCCCTGAGCATTCCCTCTGAAGACAATGGGAACCCATTGATCAAGCATTAGTGACATATTCAGAAATATTTAGGTGATAGGAACGTGTGATAAAAAATTCGCGTCTTTGTTAAAGTATATAAACAATTGATAAAACTTTTTTCACTTTATTCCAAGAGACCAGTGCTTTAAATTATAACGGCTATTATTGACAGTAAAGAAATGAACCATATATGGGAATGTCAGATGTAGTATTGGCGGATCAATCGCGATTGTTAGCCTAATCGACTTGGCTGCTACTCGACCAGGCGAACAATCTCGTCCATTCATCTCCATTTGTTCGGAGACATGCATTCCCTCCTACGCCTCATTTGTAACGCCAACTTTTTAGGTGCAAGGCGCGTCTTTGATCGAGGCTTAAGACCAAAGCGTATCGTGCTTTTTAATTGAGACATTTGACTCAAGTACTTACCATGGAGTCTGACTTCCCTTTTTCGATTCTTGTTTCACTGACTAGTTTTTCAAAACTTTTTAAAATACCCTTCAAATCTAAGTAAATTTTTCACTAATTTCAATAGAACTGTAACCTTGAGCAAGATGGCTTCCAAAATGTGTGAATAATTTTCATCCTTCATATAAGTAAGTTGGTAAGAGGAAAGGATAATATAAATAAACACGAAAAAAATCTTCAGTGATGAGTAATTTGTAATGAATCATTTATTGATGCTTTTTTCGCACTATGAAATTATTGTGCGTACTATTACTAACTAATGCCTCTAATTAATAGCAGCCGAAATTGGAATGCCTTTGCAAAGTATTTCATCAGTGTTCTACTTCAGGGTAGCCTTTATTTTTGTTCTTTCATTTTTTCGAGGAATATTCTTGTGACGCGTCGCTTCGATCTGCCACTTGACAAGTTAAGGTCTGACTGTGGGGTTCCGAGATGTACTAGCTTGACCTACTTTTCTCCTCCTGTCCTTCTCCCCTCGATGTTGTCCTTCGTTATTCCTTCGCAAGGATCGATATTCTCCTTCCTCGCATGACAATCCCCAAGGGCACATTATTCTTACCGTACAAAGTATAAAACTCCGAAGTGCCTCAGAGTTACGAAACTCATTTTCTATGGGGAATTAAAAATCTATATAAAAGATTTCCTTTTGCTACTAATGTTTTGAGGTGAGAAATTACAGATTTCGATCGTACAAATCGAATAATTAATTTCTCGAATCTCACAAAGTTTTCAATATGACGAAAATTTGGACGATCTCAAAAATACCAAAAAACTATATAGATATTAAATTTCATATATTTATTTGCGAACTTTTAAATATTGTTTGAACTTTTATTAATCTATTCAATTTGTAAATCACCAATAAATTATTATTGGTATCACAATTATTTTTGTAATTCCATATGATTTCACATTTCGTTCATAACCGTATTATAAATTATTAAATTACTAATCTAATTTTCCATTGTCCCAGTTATTATTTTATTATTTTGGAGTAAAAAAAAAATCTTTTTGATATTGTATTTTTAAATTCGTACTAGAATCATAAGTTGTATAACGGTTGCATAATAGATTTGATCAATAATGATTATTGGAACGATATTATATTCACGGACGCAAGTAAATCGCTTATCGCATGTAAAGTTGACTCATGAGAAAAGAGTATGATTGTTGGGAGTTCCGAACGTGAGTTTCATTCGTTCCGGTAGGTCATAGAGAGAACATGCGACTCAATACTCGAGTCTGTACAGCACTTTGACGTACTTCGTTCAAAGTTAGGGGAGATTCTCTAACCGTTTCAACATCCCCACTATTCCAAATGGATTTCGTGCAAAACTCAATCGTTTGTTTGCAAACATCCATGTTAGGAGCCCAAGAAAGCCTTATGTCTATTCTCACGAATTTCAGTGGGTACTTTACAGATATCAATATTTGTCACATTCACTCGATTTCAATAACATACTTACAACTATTTTTGAAGGATAAATACTCCTCATTTAGGTAAATTTCCAAACTCTCACCCCTTCTCGAATTTCCAAACAATCATCCATTCTGCACTTTGCAAATTGACGATACTTTGATTTTTCTTACGTGTGATTTTTTCAACCTGTAAATTCGTAACAATATTTGAATTCGATACCCGAGTAATACTCTTTTTCCCGACCGAAAAAAAATCCATAACGATCTTTATGTCTTTGAAACACGTCTTCAATACAAGTCGAATCGAAAATTCAGGTGTGCGGATTAATTGGACTCTGCAAATAATACAATTATAGAGCATAATACGAGGATTCTAATTAAAAAAAAAAAAAACACAAATTTCAAGTATACACGTTATATATAGATACGATGTCACTATAAATAGCGGATGGACAGAATTTTGGTACAAAAACCATTTCAAAATAATGAAGAACCCAAAGATCCCTCTGTGTCAGACATTAGTAGACACCCATAACATATCAATACACATATATGTAAAGATCCATATAAAATGTAGGTTAACGCGATACGGCCTTGAGCCCGATAGAGTTCCAAAATACGCGAGGTCTTGGTATACATATATATATATATACACGTGACTAGAGGGATCGTTAGGGGTTCTCCCTAACCGTTCCTGACCGTTCCGGTCGGGGTTTTGAATAGGGTGGATTTTGTTACAGAACATATGAAGCATTCTTTCGCCGTTACGTATATAGTTTTCCAAGGGTCTTCAAGAGAGCTCGGGAACGATCGATCTGGATGCGTAAACACGGGAAATGTAGCAACATATATATCTCGGACTTTCGTAAATATTTACGAGTTTTCTTCCAACGACTAAGCCATGCGTTTATCTACGCAGACTGTTTACTAAACTATCAAAGAACGTTTGTAGTAAGTCATCAAGCATTCAAATTTTTGTGTTACTTGTGTCGAAAAATATATATAGTCCTGGCTTTAACAAGCTCTCACATCTTTTGACTTTGAACTCGTTTTGGTCGTAAATCTCATTTTTTTAATGTACTTCCCTAATATGTATGACCTAAATAATTACAATTGTCCATAGTCTAGATCAAAATTTTGATTAGTTTCTGCCAGTTCTTTATTTGAAGATTTCTCATAGAAGAAACTCTGTAACAGTAGGAAAGTATGTAGAAAATAATGTGAAAAAATAAGTCAGCATCGACGCAACGTTTTTTCACCTCATCTCGTTAACTTGATAAATGGTGACCTCCGTCGGTTACAAACGGTTTCGTTTAACTGTTATGACATTTACACCCTTTTATTAATTTGTCTCAAATTTAGAGTTACACATCCTATTAAAACACTATAACGTAATGATGGCTTCGTGTATCAAAGCTCGAATTTAGTTGGGTTTTAGTCATTATATTAACCGCATTTATCGTTATTTAAAATCAACGACTCCCTTAAAGATTCTGAGCCTGAAAGAGTATCGGTGGTAAATCGACTGAGGAACAAAAGTTGTTGGATCAACGAAATGTCTCATTACGGAGTGCCAATAAAATATTTGATCATTACAATATTACAAACTATTTAAGAAACACACGAGTGTTAAATCAAACTGCACATTTGTTTCGACCGAGAATACTGCAATTGAATCCACAAAATTCATTCAATATCATCAGTTGCTATTGTATCAAGAATTTTTTTTTCTCGGTGTAATAAATATAAATTGAAGCATCAAAGAGAGAACAATTTCTCAATGGTTTCTTGCTCCGAAGGGGACCACCAATGTTTTATTTTTTTTCTTTTCTTTTCTATCATTGAGAAAATCCAAGTATTTATTGTTAACTATAATTCAAAGATTGCAGCTGAATGGTGAGGGCCAAAGAAAACAAATTCGTCAACGCTCGAAGACAAAACTCCGACGTTTAAAATGTTGAGAAGTGGCCGCGTGTGGAAATAATGAAGTCTCGTCGCTTTCACAAGTTCAGACGAGCTTCGCTGGTCCCGCACCGCCGGTCGTAGCAACAGAACTTTTAAATGTGTATCGAACGTGCTTTTACGGAAACTTCGTAAAATAAAAACCACATTTACGCGCTTGCAGCGTCATGAAAACACCGGCCACTGTGTACATCAGGCGGTCAAAAAACAAGATTTAACCCGTAGTAACCACACTAGTGCGAATTTGCACCACCAAAACAGTATTTTTAGAAATTTTTTGTTCTGATTGTAAATATTTTCACTATATGAATATTATTTTTCACATTCGAGATGATTATCATTAGATTGCTGGAGATTTTCACTACAAGAAACTTTGGTTATCAAATATCGTTGGATTATTTATGCAAAATTTTGACAATGCGAAATCCCAAATCGCACTAGTGTAGTTGGTATGTATGCTTGATTGAAGTGTGGTTATCACGGGTTAAACATTGACTGACTGTAGTCACTATTGGTATAAGAAAAGGGGGTAATACTGCGACGTTGGTGCACTGACCCCGCGAGCAGGAGTAATGTAATGCACCAAACGCAGCAAATAGCATCAACCATTTTTGGAAGAACAATTGATTCGCTGATTAATTTATTCAAAGAACATGCAATGAGACTCTAGGAATTTCGAATTATCCATCATCACAACGCCAAAGTTGAATTATTTTTGTCGCACTTTAATTTCGAAGGGATGATCCAAAAACATTTAAACATTTAAAAACATCATATATATGTATATATTTTCAATAAATATCATTCATTTTCGGACACTGATCATTTGTGTAATTCCTTTTTGAAGTTTTCTGTTCGACTGTATAATGCTTTTGGTTCCTTTTTCGTTCTACAAAGTTTTTAAAAACTACGAACGTCATTTTAACGATTGAAGTTTTAACATTTGACATATCTTCGAATACTAGAAAAGAATGGAGCGCCATGAGAATAGCCCAACTTGTGCCGCGTGGTCTCAACTTTCCATCGATATAAACTCCGAACCCTCTCATGCCGGAAAGATTCGTGCCGGAGTCAATGCCAAGCATTCATTGAGGTAGTCCGTATGGTAAACCACTCAAGTGCCCGACTATTTTAGCTGCAATATCGTTATAGAAAGTCAACAAATCCCATAATGCATATAAGTTGTTGACAGATTTACAAGGGGTATGAAAAATGTTATGAAAAATAGGATAGCTCGTTTGAAAAGATCGGTATTACGATTTGTACACGGAAAGGATAGTACTTTTGAATTTGCTTTAAGAAATATGGTAACGAGAGGACAATTCGAAAATTTTGAAATTATTATTGAAAGGAATTATTATGAAAACAAAACAAAATTTCTTGTTTAATTTACTTCGGAGGGACGAATCCATTTTAATGTCGAGTAAAATACTCCAAACATCAATTTGAAAGTTGCGTGGGACGAAAGAAATCATTGTTTCATGCCTGTGAAAAATCTTAAGAAGAAAATATTTGGAAATTTTTGGCGAAAGTCACGTAAATTTTAACCGTGCAGGACGATAAAAATTTCACTGGACTTGTTTCACGCGCGACTCTTATGAACGTGGAGTGTTACCGCTAGCTGTATAAATTTTACAATGCACGCACAGTCAAATTCACAATCATAGTTAGTAATAAATACGATTGGCCAAATTCGTTTCACGTTCCTGTGTGCACAGTGTTTTTGATCGTGAATTTTCGGGTAAAATTTGCTTGAAAATCCTTATTGTGTAAACCTTTCTCATTAACCGGTTGACTGGTAGGGTATTTTCGAGTTTTCGTACCAAAACTGGTAGAAGCATATTCTTTACCTGATTCATTAGTCAAATAGAGCACACCAAAAAACAGTTATATATACATTTTTGTCCAAATCGATTGAAATTTGAGAAAGTTATTCAAGTTTGTACATATAATACACAATACAAAAATTAGCGCAGTTTTTTTTTTGTACATATATGATACAATACCAGTCAACCGGTTGACGAACATAACAGTAAAACTTAAAAAATCGCAGCTCTAGTAATACTACTAACTAATTCTTTGAGGCAAAGTGGCAATGAAATCAGACTCATATTATTTATGTTTTAATTGAATAATGCTTAAAATGTTTATTTACGGACAAGGTCAGCTGATCAATGCACTGTCATGACATTTTTTCATCAACAAAAAAAATTTATTTATCGACGGATTTAGTGATTGATTCACTGGAGAAACGTATAGGGCGAGTAAAAGGTTGCACCAAACTGATCGATATCGTTGCCACTCGCCATTTTTTTCATTAGAAAAAAAATGGTCATCAATGATCTCTTTTTCTAGGGCATGGACCACACGAATCGCGGACATGGGATTATTTTGTACTTACTCAAACATGAATCTTTAAGAAAGTGCAAAAACAATTTCAATTATTTCAAGCGGATAGCTCAGGCCTACCCCTCAATTAGACAGATTTGAAATAAGCCCACTATATTTGGTCATTCGTGAACCGTTGTTTCACCATAAGCAACAGGTTTGTATCTAATGTCATTTTCTACTGGATCCTGATCAGTCTATAATATAGTGATTTATTTCCCCTGATTCAATCTTTAAAAAATTATCGAGAGCGACGGTAACGGCTCGACATTAAGTATTAAGAAACAAAATTAAAAGTCGCAGTAGCCTGTTCGAGCTCTGCTGCACTTTTAGATGCTCCAATATGAGGTTTTCCCCATTATTTTTTATTTCCAAAACGTAATATGCACGAACGTTTCTCTTCATTCGTTTATTTGATACTTTTTTACTTTAAAAAATCACTATCTTCTTTTAGTATTTTATTTAATACGTAAAAAACTAACTCAGATCGACAAAACATGAAAAATTCTTGACGATTATAATTTTGAAAGACAAATGCTTTCTCAAGCGAAAATGGAGAAAATTCACACAAAAACTCGGAAGGAAGGGCTGGAAAATTGCGAGGCGTCTGCGTGCAAAGTTGCGCAAGTCTAACGATAGCTCTAAACATAGCGCCAATGCGAGTAACAGTCCGCGGGGGCGCGAGTGTAGCTGGCAGGTTCCTCCGCGTTCTCGCAAATAATATTCATTGGGGCTCCGTTCACCGATCACGGAACACGCCCCTCTTCCCTCTGCAAGAAGGACCAAGTAGCCTTCTGCAGTATTCCTTTAATTAAAGTATTTTTTCCCGGAAATCCTTACGAAATTGGCGATTTTCACATTCACGTATTTCATGTATCTCTATCAGTGATACTAATTGAATTGTTTTCATGTCGAACACGTTCAATGTTCATTATGATTAATGTGTCCGACAGCGGAATCTGTCGAACCGTCAATCAAATAAGTGCAACGAGGGTTAGGAATTATTAGTGACGAGAGTGAGCAATGTGATCGTGATATAAGGTGTGCGTCGGTATAGTTAAAAAAAATATAGATCAATAGATAATTACATTTAGACGAGGAATAAGCCTACATTCGACTGCGTATCAAGGTAAATTTTAAATGAAATATTCGCATATAAATTTGTAATCAATATATCCATTTATTTTGTAAAGGTACTCGTATGGTACACTACCTGTTTGACAGTTTATCGGCTAATTAGTATTTACCTGTTGCTCAAAACTTGACTATGTTAACACAAATATTCTCTATTGATAATACAAATCGAATATAACAAATTGCTTGGTACATATTAACCTCAATTTCTTTTTTACGTCAATTCGAAAATACGCATTGAGATAAAAACGAGCGAAACTGCCGAACTCTTCGAAACTTCATTTCAACTGTTGCGTTTTTTGCTGTTACATAAATTTACAGAACATTGTTTTTTATTTACGCCTCAAATTTATGTAGAAAGTGTTTCGTTATTATTAATAGAAAAAAAATCATTGCGGTCATGGTCACTCTATTTTTGTCCTCGAGAGGTTTCTGAAGTAAATCCCGCCACGTTCCACAGCTGATAGTCAAGACAAAGCCCCAAAGAATAGTAGGTTAATTGCAATTTGTGACAGACCTTGACTGAATACAAAAAACTATAAAATAAAATGACTTGACAGTCATGTATGCACACCATGAAGATGCCCGTTAGAATTTAATTCCCGCAAAAAACCTATGAGCTTGAAACAAATGTCCAATTTATCTATTTTTTTATATATAGGATTAAATTTATGCAATTAATGTTCATTTAAGTATTTTCATTGCCATTTGTCGTAAGAAAATATATCGAAAGAAATTTTCAATTTAGGCCTAAGACGGTTGAAAAACCCAAATCCAGTGAAATCACCTTTAGCTAAATTCTTTTTTAAACAACTCTTCAATGAATGCGCTACAAGCGAATTATACCAGTGTTGGGCCAAATTTATAAATGTGTACCTGCAATCTATTGAGCTTGATCGAAGTTGATTTTTCATTTTTCAACAAAATAAATAGTCAGAATGGGTTTATTATTCACGGATCTTTGTGGCTGTACATTATTTCTCTCATACAATAATCGCTTGAGTCGTTGTATCAAAAAGTCGTTCAGATTCGGTGTTTATAATTGCTTTTGCATGGGAGTACTAGTAAAAAATCCAGGGGTGAATAGACATAAAGAAGGGCATTTCAGCACACTTTCAATATTTTTCAATTCATTCGTGCATCGAAGATATTAAAAATTCAGTCGAAACGTTCGGAAAAGGCTCAACAATTCATTAACAAGCGTCAAAGCCATACAGATCGTCGCGTGAAAAATACTGATGAGCTTCAATAATCTCTATTGAGGGATGAAAATGCTATAAGTGGTTCAGTAGCTTATGTGCTGGCTTTGATAATTATGTTAATAAATTAAAAAGTGCTGAAACTTGCAGTATCATGTTTTCAACAAAACAGTCAACTTTAGTAGCCGAGCATCACACGCCCACCATAAACTTTTGACTTTAAATTCTTTTTTAATAATCATACTTAGGAGCCTTAAATGAGTAAAACCCCTGATTCTCTATCGTAATATGACGTGGTATAATATTAAACATTAATTTTACATATTCTCTGAAAATTGACATGAGTTTTATCAATATTGAGGAAAGTCGTCGAAAATATTAAATAATTCGTGATAATTACTTGCTGATGGCTTGATGGTCCAGCAGGCGACCATATTATACATTCTCAGTCGATCTAGATATTCCGACCTGTTAATCTGTTATTTCAGCTCCCTCCCCCCCTCCCTGCTACGCCGGTTTATCTTTTTTTACGGCATAAATAGTCGCGCCTTCTAGTGTGGCTCAAGTTCTATTAAGTAAATCTGTTGATATGGTATATACATTTGTCATCCACAAACTAGCAGATACTTCCAAGAACAGCAATGCACTTTGTTCGGTTTACGACAAGCCAACAAAGTCCGTAAATTGGTGACTCTAATGAGTCGAGTTTCAAAAAAGACCTTACGGTCCTTAAGCTTTTGAAAGACGTCCCCTATTATTGTATGAAAATGATAACCCATTTTCGGGACAAGATTGTCCAGTTAAATAAAAATACCGTGCATATATGAATTAATAAAATTTCATTTCCTTTCATATACCGCTAATCTAATATTGTTTTATACTATGTGCGATGTTGAATGTACCATATACTATATATACAACGCCAGATAATTTATGAGTGTTTGATTAGAATTTATTTACGATCCCGTAATAGTGTACTTTTTGCATATAGAGTGTCCCAAAAATACCCTTCATGATCCATAGGATATGTACAGATCATAAATTTTTTAAAAGAAATGTTTTCATTAATATCTCTGTCCTGTACTTTATTCTTGATGTATTATTAATTAGTGATAACCAATGCCGTGCGTTGTTAAAAATAAAAATACGCGACGAGCATAAAGTGATTATGCGTGAACCTATTAACTCGGACTGAAATGATCGAGCATGTTTCTTGAACTTCCAACTTTTTCTATACATTTCACAGTATAGGATGTGCAGCGCATCGGGAAGTTTCAGAAATAAGGTCTTCTCTTTTAATTTTCGTGATCTAACTGTATATCCTTTAAACTTTAGGGACGGCTTTCCAGAGAGCCTGTAAAAAAATAGTGATTCATTTATATGGCAATAGGCATTAGAATTTCGGAACACTGTAGAAGCGTTTATTGTTCTTTACTATGCCGAAGATCTTGAAACAAAATCGCCATCTCTGACTCTTTTATCATATTTACGATCATAAATTACAATTCAAGATGGAACTTCGTTACCAGCACTAAAAATATACCGAACCACCAGTCCTTAGACTCGGAAACAAACATTTAACAACTACCTCAAAGTAATCATCATATCAACAGTTGTTATCTTTCTGTGCTTCTGGTAATTCGCATGTGGTTCAAACAAAAAATAAACACTGTCACTTTTCTATACGGAGGGAGCAACCTCCGAGACAATGTGACTACGAACCTTGTAGATAATTATCCTTCTTGATACGATGCGTTAACTATCGTATAAACTGGTGTATTCAAGAACGAGTCCACGGGACGTTACTAGTACAGACACCCGTAGGTTTTCTCTGGCTTTTTCTACACATCATGCTTGGACATTGTATTTCAGTCTGTCCATTTTTGGGGTTTAACCAAAAACGCGTCTTTCGCATGGTCGGTCGGAGGTTAGTTTTATTGTGTAATTAGACATATATATATATATATATGTGTGTACATATGGGGCATTTCATGCCAAACCAACCAGTCTGTGACTATTTTTTATTGTGTCGAAATTTTTTTATTTCCAAGAAACTACTGAAAAGAGTTTTTAGGATTTTTTTTAGATTTTTATCTCAATCCGTTTGAAAATAATGAATTTTTCAAAGTTTCGCATGAAATTTCTTTAAATGCTCATAACTTTTTCAATAACAGAGATATCAAAACAAAATTATAGGTTATTTTTTTCGCCTTGAAATGTAGTTTCATGACAAAAATACAAAAAAATGATCAAAAATCGATTCCAAAAATGATTTCAATTTTAATCCTAAAATATTTTTTTATCATAACTCGGACCTTGTTGATTTTTTTTTAATTCACCATTTTTCTTGACACATTTTCAGACGTCACAAAAAATTCATAGCTTGTG
>JABSMR010009528.1:0-19786 GCA_018902295.1 Dusona sp. PSUC_FEM 10030013 | reverse complement strand
AAATAATAATAATAATAATAATTTATCGTCATTTTTCGGAAAAGCCCAGCGTCTGTATATTTACTAAGATATAACCTTGGGGATCCAAAACATTTCCTGCTAGCTCAATTATAATGCTATTTAGATTTCTTTTTACGTATTACGCGCCAGGTTATTTAATAGCTATTATCATGCACCGGTCTCACGTTGCGTTACATCTGTTATTCCCAAACGTGATCCACCTCTTCGTACAATCCTCATCGTTTCTTTGACTACTTCTCTGTTAGGGTATTATTTATATCTCGAGATTACCTTCTTAAACAGTCTTAAACGCGGATCTATTAGCATCTACGCCCCATAGCATTGTACACGCTGGAATGATTATACAGTCTTTCCAGGCACACACCATTATTCATACACTCCAATCCTCGGTCACACATCACATACACTTAGAATGTCACTCTTGAAAATTAAATGAAGCCTTTTGGTAGTCAACATTGTCTTTAACGGTAAAACTAGTTCCGTGGACCAAACAACATTTATAGCTGGCTTATTTTTTGGTTCAGTTACAATGGGTCCCTCGTTGGCTCTTTTATGCTCCGAAACCCCTTCCTTTGTTGACATGTATGAAGATGGACCAGGCGAATATGGAAGATCCCTCATTGTGTCAGAAATTGAGGTGGTCAGACGTAATTTCTAGTATTCAAAATGCTGGAGACAAATTCAACGAATTTGTCGTTGTCGTGATCCTATCAGCCCAGACATCCCGATGTTGACAGTGAGGCGGTCCCGGTGCAAAGAGAGCGAGTCGGGTGAACGATCCCCTCAGCTCGTAACAAGTAGAAGGGATTTTCGCAGACGTACCAAAACGGGCGCGAATATTTGAAAATAATATTAGATATCTTACAAGATTGAACGATGAGACTTTGGGACTCGGATAGCTCACGATTATCGAAGAAGGTAAATAGGGATTGGAATGCGACAGAAGAATGGTAAAGATAAAAGAAGAATAGAGTTTTCAGGAGCACTACACCATTTATTCCGCAGTATATTCCGTATACATATTGTTGTTGTTGTGGTTGTTTTGAAACAAGGGAGAGGGCGTGTGCTCAAGGGCCTAGGCTTCCATCTAGAAACTTGCTTCGCAGAAAATTCTCGGGAAACAAAGGAATCTCTGTCGTGAATCTCGACTCTCTTATCTCTGCTGTATAGCTTCCATTTTACTTCGAAGAATCTACTATCATACTTTGGAGCTAGTCCTTTCTTACGGGTTATCTCGTTTTTACTTTCAAACATTTTTTTTCATTAATCGATGTATGCGTAGTTAGATGCGAGCTGTAATCTTGAAGCGATCAATGCGATGATTTTTTTCTTCCTTGATGCGGACAAAGTAGCAGAAGAAATTGGAAAAATTGAGCTCTTGATCCTATGTTCTAGATATTTATGCGAGATCCTACGATGATCTCTTGAGGTCCTGAGACCGGGAAACTTGGCGAATGGCAAATAAAATGGCTTTCCAATGTAAAATATACACACATGTATACAAACATACACGTAAGTACAGATTGTATACAGTCGAACAAGAGACAAGGGACCTCGGATTGTCGTCGACTCTCTCACTGCCTCCATGCATAGGTCCATACTCTCTTCCTCCTCCTCGTTTCTTTCGAAGCAAGAATCTTCGAGCAACCACACAGAAACACGCCGAGTCAAAATCGCGCAGGGTTATCGTCGCTACGTGACCGCATATAAAGAGCCATGAGAGGACGGGATCCGTCCGTTGCAGTCAACGAAAGGGACCTCACCGTGTAATAAAGCTCCTTTCACATAGTCGTTATTTTTTTTTCCGAACAAAACGTGCAAACGTGAGTGCATGAGTTGGTGAGGTCAGTGTCGTTCCCATTTCATATTTATTGTATTCACCTCGTTAAATCTGCGCTATATCACTTGTTACGTCATTTTTTTCGCCCTTCTTTCTCATACTTTAGGAATTCTTTTCGATTGGATTTATGTTTGAAATCTTTTATCGAAAAACGTAAGTAATTCACAAATTTTGTGCTTCAACTCCTATATCGTCGGCCATAATCGATGTGTTCAATATACTTTTCGTAAAAGCATCGTCTTGGAAGTTTATAAGGGATCAACTATTTGAGAAAGAAGCCTACAAAGTCAAGGCAAAACGTGTTTATCATCGCGTTACTCCGTCGCGCGACAAAACAGCGAAGAAGTTAAGCGAGAAAGACGCGACATGTAACTCAGCTTGTTCATGATTTACGAAGAGCTCGACCGCACAGCGTAGGTATCTACAGCAACACACGCACACATACACATACACAAATCCACGAGTACACGTTCACGAAGGAATACTGAGGGAAGAGGGCGAGAGAAAAGTTGGACATCTAACACAGCAGGTTACACTTGGAGAATTGGTGCAACAGCAGAAGCATTGGTACAACCATTATACACCGTTCATGCATGCGCTTGAAGCGAGTGAAAAGAAGGAGACGGAGGACGAAGGACTCTGTGTGAAAGAACCCGCTGTGCATTACCGGACATGAAGGAGACGGAAAAATATTTATCTCTCTCTCTCTCTCCCTCTCTCTTTCTCTCTCTCTCCACCGGTAAACGAGAACACTTTGAATCTTGTAGCTCTCTTCCTATAGCTGGATCGATGCAATGAGCAAAGAGAGAGGGAAATATAGTTACATATATATGGCCCAGGTGAGCCACGTACGTAGATCATACTTACCAGACACGGAACGCCACCGGGGGATTGTATATTTTACGATTGCGTGGGTGTAAGTAGCCTAAGAGCAAGTACGAGATCGTTCGTAGCTTTAAAATGTATATGTGTGGTGCGTACGTGTGGATACTTGGTAGATAGTATGTAGCCTACGCGTATGGTGCATTGGGGGCGAGGTTCAATCGAGAATTGTGCGTTAGTACGGGATTGTAGAGACAAGAGTACACACGTTGAAAACGTCGTTGGTAATGGCTTAGCGGGAGACCATTATGTACCACGACGTACGATCAACCAGATGGGAGCGTACACAGCCGCGGTATATACATGCTGGCGTTATATATTTTCACTCTTACGCTCAACGGTGGCTCGTCAAAGGCCATCTTTGACAAATGTCGTAATTGCTATATAGATACCACGATGTTGTGTGAGATGCACCAATCGCGTGGGATCGATTATCGTAACAAGCTGAAGCGATCACTTAAGCCTGATGCTCATGTCTTTCCTCCTATAAGAATTGTTACACAGAACTGCATATGGTGTTCCCGATGATTTATGTTATTGGCGAGTCAAAGTAATATATTTACGAATCACACGAAACTTATTAAATCCCATTTATTGCGGCAGGTAATACACGCATAGTTCATTTTCTACAGTAGCCAGATTATCTTGTAATCTGCTTAGAAAATATCTATAAAGAATGGATAATTTTTAATGCGAATGATGATCGATTACCAATCGTGTGTCAGAAAGAATTGCATATCATTTATTTTTTGTATGAGAAATACATCGCACTATCGTGGGAAATGATTTTTTAATCTATGAGGAGTAAAGTTCATCCAAAAAATGTAATGATTTTTTGTATTGAAATAGTTGGAGGTGGTATTTCAAAGCGGAAACGATTTGCTGCGAGTCGGATTGATATCTTGTGTGAAAACGGTCAAGAGAGCCCGTGGTCTCTGCTCACAGTTGATCTTGACCCCCATGAATCTTACTGTAACGGTGCAGGAAACCGATAGCGATCGTGATCGTTGCCAGGAACCGCACGATTAATGATTCACGTTCGCGTGGCTCTTTCTCTTACCACGTGCTTTATAATCTGATTCAGAATCAATATTTTTTCTGTACCGCTCCGGAACAACGACTATCTTCTTTGATCACTTTTTTTTTGTAGTAGGATTCAAATTTTCATAAGATTCAGACCCTGGTCACCTGCGCCTTCCGTAAATACGTATTTCTAATTATTATTATTGTTATTATTATTTAAACCTCGCGCTGTATCAGCTAATAAAATGAATAATTGATGATTTATAGTATATACCGGCAAAAAGTTAATTGGTTGAATCAAGGAATTGTGACCAACAAAATGAAATTTGTTAATTCGACAATATTATCGTAATAATGAGCGATATGTAAGTTAACCAGCAAATTAAGTAGTTGGCCGCCCGTGACCGTAAGCAGATTTGTTGATTGAACAGAAATTTTGTTGATTCACCACATTTTTTTTCTCAGACTGTAGGCAGTCACATATTGTGTAATATGTGAATTCGCTCTGTCTTCTTGAGATTCATTAGCAAACTCTCAACTTTCGGTATAACGATAGTCGGCGTCGTGGGAATCTTTTCAAAGGAACCGACCAACCAAAAAATTAAGTTGTTCGCGAAAAGCACGTAGATACAATAGTCCAGCGGTGAAAACGAGAATTGACCGTGTGTCGATCAAAAGGACGCTACACGAAGTGCACGCCGTCGTAGAACGAACACGATCGATCGGATCGAACGATCGTGACAATGACCCTCTCGTTCGGTTCTCTTGTTGCACCGATGTACCGATAGACACGCCGCCGCTATGGCGATTCAGCCCCGGAGCTAATTTCCACTCGTTTACCATGTCGTTCGATATCCATTGAGAATGAGACGCGTTAACCTCGTGGCTTGACCCCGCAAGGACTAACGAGTCTCTCTTCTCTTCTGCGAATAAATACTTCATTTGGTCCGCTATTGGATCATGATTTACTGTAATCAAGTAGACTGTGAAATCGTTTTTCTCCACTCAGATACCACACCGCCCCAGTTCTTCGGGCGGGACACATGACACGCTTGTCCGAATGTCAACCGCGTTACCGAGATATCTCAACGCGACTTTCTTAAACGAGACGATTTTTGACCTACGACCTTGCAATCGTGAGTCGTATGTTTTTAAGCTACGGACACCATTCTCCGGTTACAGTAGAGGGCTTCCTGTCGTAGCTTCTTATTTTACCGTTAACTAACTCTTCCGTAAATTTACACTTCGAATTCCTCAACGTGCACGCGGTTAATAGCCGTGTTAAACGTGAATCGACATTTTCTTTCATCATGCCATAATGGGGTCGCAATGAGCCGGTTCTCCTCGTATATACATATATACCTTTCGTCGTTTTTCTACTGCGCATCGCTACGCAATCGAGAGATTCTACTCAAATTGACTCTCAACCGATATTCAGACTACTGAAGACGTGATCGAAACTGTAACCGTTACAAGGAGATCGCGGTCGAGGTCTTTACCGTCTTTTATTGCCTGCCTTACGATTGGTATCCTATTTTGTAGTCAATTGGGGTGACAAAAAACAACACGCCGAAATATATACATGTAAAATTGTAATGCTCGTAATCATTTTGAAATATTTCGTGAACAATATATTTTCATTCGTCGTTCATTGTTGTTTCAGATGGTATTACGAATGACAATCGTCAAGGAAGAATAGGATTGACTGTGACCGTGGCACCGTCGTCAAAAGCGAAGAGGGAACAAGCACTGAGAAACATCCTCACGGCTCGAAGACGACAACTTCTTGGCTCGAGAATTTCCGATTTATCAAAAAATCAATCGGTGAAAACTTCAAAACCGGCGATAGTTTTTTCGAAGGATCCTCTAGATATGCTGGACGCACAAGAGACGCGTCACGGTGTTTATGTTACAGCTCCGGTGGGTGACCAAGTCCCCGTTATAATGAACAGCGACGAGGACGCGTTAGATTTGTTGAGCCAAGAAAATTTAACGACCGGAAGATCGCAAGCGAGCGTAGGGGGAATCGAGCAACCTCCTCAAAACATGGACGATTCGACGAAGAATTCTCTGTTAATCATGATCAATGAGACAAATAGCCCTTGGGCTGTACCAGACTCGAAAATGAACGAAACACCAGGAGCAAAAAACATATCGCAATTATCGTCTCGTTCTCAAAAAATTTTGGAAAACGAGAACCGACGAAAAAATACTGTAGCGATGCCCGAGTCACTGTACAATCACTTTCGACCCGTCGAGAGCAATATTCCTGTTGAAGATATGTCTCAATTTCTGTACTTTGGGCAAAAATTGAATCCCGATAATCAAAGTTCCTCATTAAAGAACAACACCAATTCCCTCGTCGAGGCAACGTCAACGTCCTCGAGCGGTGTAAACTCCCGACGACGCTACGCGACAAAAAGATTCGGTACGACTACTCCGGCAACCGTGTTGCGCCTCGAGAAAATAATGAACGATGATATGAACAGAGAGCTCGAGAGAAATAAAATACCGAAGATAAAGAATGTGTTAAGGAATGTTGGATCGGGAACATATTTCAGAAAATCATCCATCAGGCCCTCCGATTCTACAATCGTATCGAACGTTATACTTACACCAAGAAACTCGTCGGTCCTATCGTATAACCAGCATCGCGAGAACTTTTTGTCACGGAACGGTGGTGGGCTTACGGCGGCAGAGGGGGAACCCACCGCTCACGCTCACCGTGACCAGGTGGTGGTGGAGGCGGCTATGGTGTCGGACAGAGGAAACAAACCTCGCTCAGACTCAATCGCGGTGGCTGCTTCGGCCCACCGAGTATGGAACCTCACAAATGGGAATGAGTCGACCCAGTTTCGTGCTCACGTGGCGGAGAAAGACGAGAGGCGACAGCAACGCGGAGAAACTGTTGCACCGATGCCGAGAGGTGATAAACGTCTGGATTTGCCCGCCAACGACAATATTGACCATTCCGAATCTATTCCAAAAATACGAATTACCAACGAAAATATTTCTCGCTCGTTGATCAATCGCGATTTTTCGAATATGGAAGTGGCATCAACCTTCCGGAACGAATTAATTAATAGGATTACGACGTGGCAGTCGGTTCACTCGATCCACGAAACGACCACTTTCTCGGCAAATTTTGAGCCCGATAACGACGCGAGAATGTCATTCAGCACTATAAACGACCTGACGGGTCCGGCGGACTCCAAACTCTCATCGATAATTCCTACCGTTACGACGAATGTGGCTCCATCCTCACTGAGGATCATCGTTACGGAGCCCGTGGGCTATGACGTGAACGAAAACAAAGAGGAATCCACTACAAGACAACCGAATGAGAAAAAGGATAAGAATGGTTACCACGGTGGTGGAGCGGGAAGTATTGCCGACCGAGAGTTTTCAATACGAAATCAAACTATCAATGCCGATTACGAATACAAGCTATCTCCTGATTATTCAAAGCTTCCGGTACCAACTGCAATTACTTCCGTTTCCGCAGTTGGCTCTACGGAGGATACAAATTTTTCCGAGATGCCTTCGCAATCGTCATCTGCATTGGGAGTGACGCTGATGCATAATTACCAAAATCCACCTGTTTCACCAGTCAGTGCGGTTGAATCAGCCAAGAGGGAGAAAAGCGAGCACGGTAAACAGCAACACGCTTACGCTTACGAGATAACAAACGTGACGCGGCTATTGCGCAACTACACCGGACCTGGGTTAAACATCGCGTTAGAAGAGCGAGCAAAAGAGGAGGAGGAGGAGGAGGAGGACAAGAGGAGAAAGGAAAGTGGGCAAGCGGACCAGGTAGAGAAGGGGAAGGAGGAGAAGGAGGAAAAGAGGAAGAATACGAATAATAAAAAGGAGAAGAAGCTTCAAGATGAACGGACCGAGGAAAAAGAGAGAGACGGCTTGGGAGGCAAAGAAGAGGGAAAGGGAGAAAGAGAGAGAGGCGAGGAGGTGGAAAGAGGTTCAGCATTGATGAGGAGCAGCGTCGGCAGCATCCCGGAGATAAGGAACGTTGGTGGATCGGTACAGCCGACACCACGGAGGCAACCGCCGCTTCCTCTTGTTCTTCCTACTCCGTGGAGAGAAGCGGCGAGTAGCAGCAACGGTGGTGGCAAAGTAGAACCGGCGCGTACCACTGGCCAACTCAGTGCCGGTACGGACGTCGGCGAAGGAACTGCGAGTGGTAGTCGCCGCGACAGTGATCGTGATCGTGGTGCTGGTAGTGCTAGTGTGCTAGTGCTTGGTGGTGGTAACGATATCGAAACGAGCAACACTCCGATTGTGGCTTCTACGCCGTTTGTTACGACTCAAACTGCTCGCGTTTCCAACACGATCCTTGACGAAAGCCCTTCGGCAACCTCTTTACCAAAACTTCTCCGGACGCGAATCCGCGACGAGGTCACCCAGAGTACAATCGTCGCGTCGACTCTCAAGTGGAATCACACTGGAAACAACGGATTATACGGTTCCGATGATCGTCCAGATATTTACGGCAACGATCGCAGATACCTGAGGAAACCAGCGAACACCGTGCTTAATCAAAGAACGATCGAGGAAGGTATTATCAAAGAGGTCAAGAGGCGGAGAGGGGGATCATCTTTCTCATTGGCTTCATCAAACCACAGAAGAATCAAGGGTTGGAGGAACGGTGCGATCGACGACAATACTAGACCCTCGTCGGTATCGAGATCAATGGAAAATCGTACCGCTCCACCGAACAACGAGAATGTGCTCGGTGAAGTGACTGTCAAATTCAATGCAGTTACTGAATCGATTATGGAAATGCAAACCGAAATTTATACTACCGAATCGACGAGCGAGATGGATAAGATGTTGGAAACTGGAACCACCTTTCTTCCATTGACTACCATCGAATCTCCTCTGACGAAACAGACGGATGGTGTGTTTCCGGAAGTGGGAGAGAAAGAACCGCTCACTGTCAGCTCCACATCCAGTATAAACTTGCCTCCAACTCAAGTTGTTACTACGAGTAAAACAACAAATAAAAATTTAACCACGACCCCGACTTCTGAGTTTGTTCCAAGTTTAGCCCAAGTTACGAACTCTGTATACACATCGCCGATGTCAACAACATCGATGACGACTACGACGGCTGCACCACCTGTCTTTCCGGTAACTCCGAGGATGTTGGAAGAACCAAGAGACAGTGTTGGCAAGGACGAGATCAAATCCGTGGATGATACGAAAATGGAAGCTAACAGACCGTTTGGCCTTGCCAAAGACCTCGATCCTTCAGAAATTCAAAAAATGTACAGATCCCAGACAACTCCGAAGCCCGAACTAATCATCACAACGATAGTCCCAGAGTTGGAAGAGTCAACAAATCCGAGCCTCGAGCTCGTTACATCGGAGCAACCTCGACCGATTTATAGCACCTTTAATGCTTCCATGCCGAGATCACCCGAAGTCAGAGGTCGTAACCTCTCGGACAAAACCAAGGACAAGGATGATGATATTTTGCCTATAATGGAATTGTATAATACCTCTAATATTTTCAACGGCACCGGAAAAGACTCTTTGGATTCTGTGAATACCGCGAGAACGACTCTCCAACTCCCAGATATTAATAAGACCAGACCTGACTCGGCGGACGAGAACATCACTACGCGAGCGAATACAGATATTGGTCAAAAGCCAGCGAACGAGAGAACCAAGCAGCATAACTCGACCGATATTTCGGGTACTTCGAGGAAAAATTATAAACACGATGTTGATCGCGATTATTCAGATGTTTATGCGATACGTACGAAATTTTCCAATACAACCAGTCACGAAAGTGCCTACAATTCGACACAATCCAACCGAACGAGACACAGACCGAGTTATCAACAGACGGCACTCCCAGAGTTCTTTGGCTATCGTCCCGAATTCAATTCGAGCTTTTTCGAACCGGGAATGATCGCCGTTAGTCCCCGTGAATCGATCAACATAAGTGAAGTGATCACCAAGAGACACGATGGTGATACGATAGCGACCCAAGAGACTGTCGCGGTTGTCAGTTATATTCTCGCTACCCTCGTCGTTTTTCCAATCGCTGTTGGTGTCGGTCTCATCCTCAGAAGACTCATCATTAGGAATCGTAAGGTTAGTTACCTCGGTTGTTTTTTTCCTTTTTTTTCAAGCTACTTTATTCTCTATTCCATGAATATTTCAATGGAGTAAAAATCGACTTCCTTAAGATTTTTACATAATTGTAACTTGAACATTCAGTTTTTCTAACTTAAACATGTTATGATCCTTCTGAAGAAAAAATCGACCTTTTCGGCTACTTTCTATATTAATATATCCAACTTAAGAAATCCTATTGACAAGTTTTCATTCAAGTTTCGGTAATTCGAAGCAATGAAATCATGTCGACGATTAATTGATCGAGAAAGTAACTGTTTTTTTTTCTTTTATTATACCGTAACGACATCTTTCATTGCACTGTTTTTAAAAACATTAAATATTTCAAACTCGTAAACTGAAATAAAAAAAAGTCTGCTGTACCGGCATATTATTTTCGTCGGACGGTCGTAAAGTAACTTTCACAGATGAATTTATAATGACCGAGGATTTTTCGATTGGACGCAAAAGGCAACGGTCATTATAGCCGATTAAATAATGGGGGTCGATCGTACAGATTACGATCGGTTATTTTGCGCTTGGTCACAGTGCATCCATAATCCATATAATGATGGAAGCTTCCCCGATTTTATCCACCATTTTTGTCGTCTTTGCTTCACGTTTTTTTTCATCACAATTTGTTTTCACTCTCAGCCTATAAACGGTGTGGAGGACGAAATCCCAGGAGAAAAAAAACTCAATTCAATTTTTTTGCTGCTTATTATACCAGAAAGAGACAATGCGCACCATAACCCGTTCGAGTCACACAAGGGAATGCAATTTTGTAAGAATTTTTTTGTACTGAAACGTTACCATTTGCTCAAGCAGGTCAGGGTGTCAAATTGATTAAATGTGATTAGCGCATAGCTTCACAATTCGTTGTGGGATTAAATCCTGTTTCAGATTTCTGTCAAATATGCTGTGAAAACTCGAGATTGTTTGTTTGGTCTTATATTCATTTGTTTTTTTATTATTGTTATTATTTAAATAAAAACCGCAATTGTTCGAAACAGTGGCATTTCTTTTTCATACAATATTCACTTTCTCTTCAAACTTCACTACTTTGCTTTTGAGATAACGGAAACTGGAGAAATTGTAGATCAGCCAATTTCCATATTCAGATAATATATCGAATAACTTCAATTATGAGTTTTTTGTTTCTTTGTCATCGTAAAAAAAGTGAAATCGTCGCCGCCAACATTCGGTGTGAATATCATTATTAATCGCCCACTTGATCCAATATTGATTTTCTTTCTTCAAGTAGGCCTCACATAGTATTGTTCTTTTGCCTTAGACACTTTTTACTCAAACTTAATTATGGAAACTTACTGGGACCACAAAAGTTATCTTAAGGCTTTATATATTTAATTGACCGTGAAAAAAATTCCATTATGACTCCATAACTCAATTCGTCATCACGATACAGATATGTACACGAACTGCCCATAACAATCTCGTATTTTGATTCGTCTCGATGTTAGTAAGATTATTATCGCTGTGATCCAATGCCGTTAATCATCCTTATCTTCAATTCACGATCATTTCGAGCCAAGGCTTTTTTAAGTTGATGGGTAACAAAAACTAAATTAAAATAGTTCATTTGTACGACTTTTTGCGATCGTCGATTCCATTCCTCCCGTCGAAGAAGACTTTTCATTATTTCATAGAGGTGTGCATGCTAGGCTTATTCATAAAAATATACTGCCACCGCTTCCATATTTTTATTTACTTGCTTCCTCTCTCTCTCTCTCTCTCTCTCTCTCTCTATTTCTCTCATTGCAGCTGGTTAAACTTTTCCCCATTCGAACGACAACGGAAGTACGACATTCGTGTTTCTTTTTATTTCTCCGATCGATCACAAGCTCGTGCCTCATAAATACGCAAGATTGGAAAAATACAATGTCTGATGGTAACGATTGTTTTGAAGAAGATATTGACCCTCATATTTTTATTTGTTCAAATGTGCGTAACGTTGAATCCATCGAGCACTTCATACGGTCAATTTGTGGAGAAAAAAATCGAACATGCAAAACACATTTGGAAGACGGATATTTTGTAGCGTGAGGGAAAAAGTTTAAAAACTTTTACAATGCACTCAGCCTACTAATATCTGAGTATTTGTTGATCATAATGTAGGATAAAAACAATTTTCGAACAAATAATGTCAAAGTGGCAACTCGGAGTCAATCAAACACGACGAAGTTGAAATGTGGAAAAAACGTGAACAACGTATCGAATTTTTTTTTCCGTGTTATAATAATTTTTTTGTCTAAAGTCCATTCTGTTCTACACTGAATCGACTTTCGTTTTTTATTCAAAAAATATATATCCTTTTCAAACCCTGCATTCCCATCATTTTCAATCCGACAATAATTAAACAAGATTAGCCAATGTTATGTAAGTATACGACTATGAAAAATGATGATGGTAAAAAACGGTTTGCCGAAAATGGAGTAGGGTTTAGTGCATTTTTGAAATATTGCTTCCCAGCTTATTAGTATGGATATTGGAGCTCATGTAATTCTCTGCTTTTAATATATTTCCATGCTTGGTACAGTCGTTAAACGAGTATATACCACTGAATTCTCAATTACACAACATTCCTAGAATAAAAATATTTTAATGCGCGTATACGTAATTTCCATTTTTATTGTTGTACGGAACATGATGCCGTCAATCAATCCTCGTCAAAGATTAATTAGACTCGCGTATTATACAAATTACAGCCATCGATATATATTCTGTTGTTAAGTTCTTAAATTGTTAAATCGGTGAGGCATATTTTTCTCAACGCAAATGTTGAAAACCGGTATACATATTTGCATTTATTATTGCGAAGTGCACGATGCTCTTATCTTTTTTAACTCAAGAATATCTTGGATCGTGGGTTCGCTTGAAAAAAAAATCATTATTCCTCAGAAGATAATGATTTTTCGCGATGCAATGGAACGAACTGGAGACGCTTCACAGATTTTCCAAAGCTTCGCGAGAATCAAACGCCCATGCTCAATGCTCGTTTTTCCAATTTATTTTCTCTATCCCCGTCATCATTGCCTCATTATCATCTCGACGATTTGCCTCATGTCGTATAACACGAAACGGGCAATCTTTTCTTGTTTCCTCGTCGATCATTCAAATCGTATTCAAATAATCGGTTAGCATGAAATTTCCACGTTGATCCCGGGAGACAGAGAGACAGAGAGAAACAAGATAATGCATGCAGCGGTGAAAGGATGAGACGCGAGATCGATGGACCCGCGAATTCACGTGGCATGAATATTTATAAAATCGAGACTAAATTGGCCCTTTGTCATCGAAAATAATAAACCGCGGTACTCGCCCGTTACCTTAAACTTACCATTTGATAATTGATGACGAGCTGCACACTCGAAAAACCCCATTACAAAATATCATAACATTATTGGGAAAATCTCGGTTTTACGACAGCGTCTTGGCAAATAATTTACACAAGACGCGCGAATGATACGTCGTTAAAATTAAACACAATTGTTATAATAACCCGTTTGTTTTCGACACTTTCGTCGAATCTGAATTAATATAAAAATGGTCGTCGATGCCTCGTTCTTTCACAATATTTACTTTCATCAGTGTATTTTGCTTTTCCGTCATTCTTCTGTCGCTTCGCCTGAGTACACAAAAATGTTCGAATGTATGTACGTCAACGCTTTTGCATCTGATTGGGTTTATTGAGAATAAACGTCTCTATGCATATACGCGACGAATATGTCGATGAATAATAATGACACTGTAAAATTTCACCAATGCGTGCTGGTTACATCATTCGACTGTTCTTACACGAATATACGGAGCCGCGCATAAATTTTGCATTGTCCACTTGCATTTGAAACATCTATTTATCAGAAATTAGTATGTTTTATTATTTTTTTAAGATGAGTCGTAAAAAAAAGCAAAAATTGTGAAAATGTGGCTCTCTCCTTGAATCTCTAAAAGCAGAGTTTGTAATTTTTTCTTACTCATCCGCAAAAGTGAAATTGACTCATTGAAGATATTAAAATGACGGCTTGGAGTGTGAAAAAAAATCGATTACAATTTTGTGGTATGCAGTCGACTGATATAGACTTTGGTTGCGCAGGTGCTCGAGGAGTCCGACACGTCATCGGAGATAAGCTGTAGGAAGGACGCTCTCAATCTGGAGAACGGTGATTTTAAAACATCGATCGAAAAAGCCATAACGAAACTACCGAGAATTCAACACTTGGTAAGAGATGGAGTAATGATTTATGAATGTTACGTTGAGAACAAGGTGATTTGTGTAGCATTTATTCGATATCGATATTTCGTAACGATGGTAAATAATTTTTAATTATTCAGTGTCACGAGGCCGAAAAACCGCCGCCCCCACCATCACAACAGACAGAGAGATGGGAATTCCCGCGGGACAAGCTGAGATTGCAGACCGTACTGGGGCAGGGAAATTTTGGCCAAGTGTGGAAAGCAGAGGCGGACGATTTGACTGGCCATCAGGGCACGACGCGGCTCGTAGCAGTTAAAACGGTAAAGGAAGGTGCATCAGCGAGGGAAAAGGAGGACCTCGTACGGGAACTTGAGATAATGCAGCAATTGGGCAATCATCCTAACGTCGTGACGCTTCTTGGATGCTGCACCGAAGAGGGTGAGTCTTTTCAATACAATAATGAAAATAATCAACACGATATTCTTGTTTGATCTCGCGCTCGCGCTATTGTCAATCTGCGTGCCGCGATCCTTCTTATCGAAGGACGTTACGCGGCACATGCCGCGTCCTCCACACGTTCAGCGAAACGCGACGTTATAATTGACCAATCACAATTTCCACGGATGATAGTTCTCATTGACAACACTCACGGAGAAGATAACTCATCTGAATAGCTGCAAAGCATATACATAAGTTTTCCGCGTATTCCATAGCGGTTCAACGTGATCAAACAAAATTGTTTTTCCAATGAAAAACTCAGCAGATACTTGTCGCGCAATAAGATTGATCTCGCGCGATGAAGATTACTCTGCCACATAGGATCGCACATATTCTCCGAGTCTCATTCAAAAAGCAGACTGACTCAATCGATGATTACGATTACCTACAATGATTCGTTAAATCATTGTAGGTAATCGGCAGGTAATCGACAGGCTCTGCCTGAATGATTTTTCTTCACAACTTCTATCTGCCATTTCCCCGAAAAAAGATGATATGCGACGCGTGGTTTCTCAGATAAATAGTTAATTTGACTATGAAAATATTGCACGTTTTGTAAATTCGAAGATAGCCTATACTTTGAGAATGAGAATAAAATAAATAATGCAATTAAAGCCGGTATAAAGGGATAAATAAACGTTTTCCGAGAATGTTTCATGCGATTTCTTCGACTTGGAACAAGTCAGCAGGACGAGAAGATAAGAGAAGCTGCATGGATTTATGCTTGAGACGTCAAGAAGAAATTGATGCCCGGGTAAAAGTCGTGCGGAGAGTATCTATCGTCGTTGTTGTCGTTGGTCGTATAAAGGTTTTACTCGACGCTACCGCGCTTACTCCTCTGCACGACTCACGAACTCGGTGTCTTTATCAGCTTTCAACAAGTCCGTTGAAAATCGAATGAAAAATATGTACGAGATAGAGAGAGCGAAAGAGCGACGGGAAGAGAAGGGCACGGCGAGAATCGCGCCCCGGGGGGAAATGAACGCGAAGAGCGGAAAGAAGAAGAGACAAGAGACGGACCATTACGTCTCTTGGCTGAGTATATCCGTTGAATAAATTTCCATACGTGTATATATATATAAAGAAATATACGATAGGTGTACCCGGCCAGCTCGGGCCCGTGGGATTCTTCTTTGCGTTGTACGTCGCGTGCCACTCTCTTTCTCTCTCGGGCACAATACGGCCATTAAGGTTCATGCAAAGCATCCGCTATATACACGGCCTGTTCTGCCTCCGCCCCGACCGTAGCCCGAAGACGACCGGCCCTATGTCGGGGATATCTCGAGAGGAAACTTGCCTCCACATTTGTTTTCTTTCTCTCTTTAAAATTTCATTTTATTTTTCTGCCTTCGGACGAAGTAACCGGAACTCGATGATTTTGCGGTGTGTCTGCGAGAAGATTGTTACGAGGTAATTTTTCACGCGCGATAAAAAAGAAACGAATAACTAAGTACAATGCTGTGTGCCACTTTGGTGCTTTGAACTCGAAGGAAATAAAAAAGGGGGATGAGTGGTATAGGGTTTCAAGGCTCCTCTCGCCGAGATGCGCGTACGCTCTCGGACCATTCAACGTTTCGCAACGTATCCTCGTCAGTCTCCGACGAGACTCTTAGGGTTGATAGCTTGACAAACCTTTAGATCGAAAGGAGAGATAGAACGAGAGAAAAGGGCATTGACGGTACCGAGAACCGCGAAAAAGAGATTCGGTCACCGCGACAAATTTATGAAGAGCGAAAAAATGTGAACCTTGGTTCGTGCCTTCGATCACCCCGGTATGGAATTATCTCTTCCAAACAAGAATGATTGACTTTTAATACATCGAGCCACTAGGGTGGCACATCACTTAAAAAACTCTTGACCCTCACAAGCTGAAAAGTTGCCAACGGGCGTAAAAAAGCCAGGCCAGTCCATTATGAGACAGGAGTGCATTAAAAATGAAAGATAGCTTATTCGAGGGGGCGTTTTGCCAAATGATTTTGCAAATAAGAAGAAACAAAATTGAAAAAAATACCTACGCCGTTATCTCGAAGGCTTCTTGGTGCGCCCTTTCACGAGAGATACAACGAGAGCTCCGACCGTTTAGGCCCACCGCAAAATTAATAGCTCTCACGAAATGTCGACTCAAGTGCCAAGTCCGGACAACACAATTTTTCGGCAGCACGCAATAAAACACGCTTTAGCTGCACGCATCAAAGTGCAGAACTGTTTAAACGTTTTTCTTTATCATCAGCATTTCTGCTAAAGCAAAGGGCCAGGGGAGGAGTGGACTCTCAAGAATATGGTGCTGACAAAAAACGAAGAGACGAAACAAATAAACGAATAATGAAGTTCAAAGCGTAGTAGTTTCCGTTGATTTATATGCGAAGACGAGGTTTATTATTTACTAGCTACGCTTTAGAAAAGATTTTAGCTTTAGGAAAGCTTTAGGAAAAGAATACCGAGAGAACTTTCAACAACAATGAAATGTCAGAGATAGCATTTTTTAGCTCGACAATAATTATTCCACCCCGAGCAATTTGGCATCTGTTTTTCATCTCACGGATGCGGATTTAAACTCGAATGTTCTCGAGGCTTTACTTTTGTGCGATGTTACATGTCGCGGATTTTTTTCTCACCAGACTTTGAACAACCCCAAGAGATAGTATACAAAAAGGGCGTCGAATGGTGTCATTATAAAGACGGCGCGCCATTTGCGAATACATGAATTCATAATACACAACTGTTAACAGCTCGCAACGGTGTGAGCTCTGCTTTTGAACCCGGACTTTTTTTTTCTCTTCAGTCTCAGAGAGCCGAAAGTGTTGGTTATCCTATACATAGCATTTTAGGGAACGTGTTGCGAAATCGCATTTTTTAGCCGTTCAATTTTTCAACCAGTATAATACTTTATTTTTGCGAGCTTAACAATTTTGACGTCAGCGAGAATTTTACAAGCTGGGCCACATTCGCTTCCTATCTGTGCCGATAACGAATATTATGACTTATGGATGATTCGAAAACGAGAACAGTTTTTTATTGTTTTACTTTCTCAAAAGGTTTAATCAAAACTTCGAATAAAAAGCTTGTATGAGTTTTGGAAAAATTTTCGGGCGTTTTAAGAGTTAGAGCACGATTTAGTTGTACCTGTCGTTCAGATTTTAAACTATCGACTAAACGTTTTTATTTTACTTTATGTTTATGATTATGATTATTATTATAATTATCATTATTACGTGTTTAACGCCGCATGTGCACACCTTGTGATTCTTTATGAGCCACCGATAAGCGTTTTGCCGAAGAAATACGATGATGCGAGTGTACAAAGCATGCGCAAGCACCAGTCTCGCACTTTCCGGCTCTCTCTTTCTCTCTCGACCACATTGAGACTTGGTCGTTTTTTAGCCTCGTCGTGCACTTAAATCGTCCATTGTTTTGCATTCGCCACGATTATTGTTCCCGACGTGCGTGCCGTATCGTTCAAATCCCAACCACGGCCCCAACATCGAGCAACGAGAAAAGAGGTCCGTCTTCGGTGACTCATACGCGGCCACTTATTTTTTTTCTTGCTTCTTCTATTCTTTTTTTTCGTACTCTCTGTCCCCTCGAACAAGAAAGTTTATATATCGACTTAGCAAGTATTAAATGTTGGAAAAAAATCTGTTTAAATTCGATGTGACATTGCAGGTCTTTTTTTAGAGTCTAATTAAATTCGACCTCTATACATTCAAATCTGTAAGCGAAAAATTGTTTGGTGTCTGTACGTTTGACCATTTTTTAACTCGTCAACCGGTCAACCGATCTCAATGAATCTTTCACACGAAAAAATCTTATGATCAATAATAGGTGAATCAACAGTAGGTTTTACATTGTATTACATCTCGACTTACTAGTTATTACGAAGGAGCCAAAAAAGTGCACATGAGAAAGGTAGAAATTCTGATAATCGAGATATCGATATAAAGGGATGAACCAATCGCCATTGCGAAGGGTGAAAATTTCACCAAAAAGACAGACGAAAAAACCAAACGCCATTTTCAAAGCAATTCGAATACCCATCTAATGAGCACCATTTGCAGTCTTAATTGCACGAAAAAGCTACTGCCATTCTTCTGAAGTGTCTGAAATGGTTTTATTTTTTTTTAAATGTTTACTATCGTTTTGCCCTGCTGACTTTGGTGTATTTTTATCCAAAGACACTGAAATCAACTATTAACTTTCTTTCATCCTGGTTCCCGTGCGAACGAGCCACAAACCATTATTTTAACACGTTTTCGTTACTATTGTTACGACCGGTTGACAAGTCACATTTTTCTGAAAAATTCTTTGAAAAATTGACGGAAAAACGAAACCGCGGGTACAGCTAGTACCATCAAAATTTGATCGGTGCACTGGGGATGTAAATAATAGCATGCAAATCTCAACGTGTCTCAGAACTGCACGATGTTAACTTTACCATTTTTTTCTGTTTTTTAAACTTGCGCAACTGCTTTATTTTTGCAACCAATGACGTTTACCGTATCATATCAAAAAATTGTTGTCGTTTTCTTACCGTTTCAAATATTATTAAGAGATTATAATTAATGGATTTAAAAACATCACAAATTTATATCTAACGACGACGTGGAGTTTCAACGCCAAGTATTAAAGACAAAAGTTGGAAGTCAAAAGTCAAGACCACCAATGCTCGCCGTGTTTCTATACACGAAACACGCTCTTTTCTATTTTTGATATACAGGAAATCTTACTTCGCGTAACATTCCACATTATCCAAATTCCCATACATATCAAACAATTGTATAGCATGTATACGAGTAGTACCTGCTCGTGAAAATCATTTTATTCAAGTAATTAAGCAGCCTTCGGACTCGAGTTTCATTTCGTTTCTACGTACAATTACAGAACCCCACTATCTGATTCTGGAGTACGTCATGTATGGAAAGCTACTTGCTTATCTGAGGGATCATCGTACGAGGCAGGATTTTTACAACTTTAGCGAAGATTCTGCTGCTCTAACGTCACGTGATCTCACCGTATTTGGTTACTGCGTTGCGCGTGGTATGGAGTACCTCGCTTCAAAAAAAGTAATTATTCTTTTACTTCACGTTTATTATTATAAATACGAGTACCTAAAAATACCCGCTTAGTAAAATATGAATTCATCCTGCGTACTAATAATAATAATAATA
>JABSMR010009527.1:0-11744 GCA_018902295.1 Dusona sp. PSUC_FEM 10030013 | reverse complement strand
TTTCAAAACAATAATTTTTTCTTTTTAATTATACGGGTTTGTATTTTTCGAAGTAATTCTTTTTTTATAATATTTTTTTTTTTTAAATCCTAATGTTTTTGGAATGTGATTTTTTGTATCTGCTCACCTCCGTCGCCTCTTTTTCCGTCGTCTCCGTCGGCGCCTTGGCCTGCCGACTCTCCCTCTGATGGCAGAGGGAGCTGAATCGCTCAGCCGCGTCTTCAGGGCCGTTGCTAAGCTCGTAACGTTATTCCGATGTTTGTTCTCGTGGTTGGCGGCCTTGTATCCCTGCACCGGGGGCCTTGTATACGCCCCGGCGCTGGGTCCCGTCGTGGTTGATACCGTCCACCGTTCACCTTCCACGAGATTCTCTTCTCTTCACGCCTCTCCTTAACCCTTTTCTTTTGCCACGGTTTCCTCGTTAATTCTCTCTGGTTGAATGTCTTTCTCGCCGTTTGCCACTTTCTCGCCGCTCGGACACGCGTACCGACGCAGCCGACTCCTCCAGTCACCGTCTTCGTGCCAATACCGTCGTATCTCTTCGCTCGATCCTCAAAGACTCTCGCCACTCTCGTATTAGCCTCCTCATTTGTCACGTTCCTCCGTTCAACCTTTAGCTTCTCCAAAGGCGCACGGGCGTTCGTTGATCCATTAACCATCACCTCGGCCACTTCCTTGTTCGATCTTCCTTTTTTTTGGTTTTGATTGCCGCGATCAAAAATCTTTCCTCCACAAAAAATCCCACGCACACAAAAACACGCAAACGCAGTAACGATTTTCTATTACTTTGATATAATTTCCACGGACCTTTCGCTTATCAAAATATCGTTAATAATTATCTCTCACTTTACATACGTTTCTTTGTTCTTTACGGCCATCGTTACTTCCGCGTGTTTATCTTACAACTCCTTAGCACTTGTGATTGTCCTCGAGATTATTGTTAATTTATTTTCTTTTTCAGTTTCATTCGCGTTTCTGTTTTACTCTATTCCTGATGGATATAATATATTTTTTATTGTCTTTTCCGTATTTTTTTAGATTTTGATATCATAGAAAAATGTTCTCCAAAATCTCTCTTTCTCTCTCCCTCTCGTTTTCTTGTTTTATTTTAATCCACTTTTTGATATCTTGTGCATAATCTCTGATTTGATCCTGACCCACTGCCGCGGCGATGAAGAATAATAAAAAATAAGCGAGCGGTCGTTCTAGCGGATCATGCGACGTTTTTTCATTTAGCGATTAATTTTTAAATTCTCTCTTCAATCGAAACGTTACGTTTGATTACTTTTGATTATACCGGTTTTTTAAATTCGTCATGTGGTTGAAGAATATTTTCATCACTGATAAATTTGTCCATTGGTCGTTACTTCGTCGCGAAATTCACGTTTACCGGAGTTTCGTTATGTGTGTGCGCGCGATATTCAACGGTGATATATCCGGTCAATCGGACGGCTGGAAAATTTTTTGCACGAGTTCCGGCGTCTAGTAGTCGAATGACGTTTGACCAGTGACAGGAATTCTGACGTGAGAGACCGTCCAAGCACGAGTACGAGTCTTGTTTCTCTCTTACACTTGTCTCCGTTTCTCCCGTGAGTTTTTACGATTCTTGGGTCTGTACGTGCGAGACCAGAGTGCAGAATTCGCCTCATCCCTTCCCCCACCCGTGCCGACAACCCCGCCGGCACAAAACTTTCGCCAGAAGAACAGGCGGACACGCACGGTCGAGATACTCCGCTCAGTTTCTCTTCTTTTATTTATTCGTTGATCTGTTTTTATTTCCCGAATTTACTTATCGTGCGCAAGGAAAGACGTGCGATTGGCGGTGAATTTTATGAAAGCTGACAAGCACAAGGTCAGAGTCCTTCCTTTTTGTCCAGTTCAAACTTTCTCCCAGGGACCAAGGACAAGAGATTATTCACTCGCGAGTCACACATTTCTTCCTCTCTTTAGGTTATTTTGTTCTTTTTTTTTAAGAATACACCAACCCGAGGATGCTCTGAAAGACTTTCTCTCGCGCTCTGGCCGAGGGATGAACGCCGGCCGCACGTGCTCGCAGTCTTTCACATACGCATATAAACACACTCAAACACACAGGCACTGGTTCGCGTATCCGGAAGAGGCGAACGAGCCAGTGAGTCCTTGGAAAATTTCAAACGATTTAAAGTGCGCTGCGTTCAAAAATTCACAAGGGATTTCTACTCCATTCACACTTGTTGTCAAGTTTGTAAGCTCGTGAAAAAAGTAATCACGAGACTGTTAAAACGGTTGGATTTTAATGATAAGGGTATCAGGAAAATGGAGAGAGAAAATTAATTAATTCACTTTCCATACGAACAGTTTTTAAACTTCGTTAATTCTGATGAAAGAGTAAGAGCGAGAAAATGCAATTAATTGCATCGAGAAGACAAGATTCTCATAAATAACTTTCGCGATGAGAGTTGGAAATTCAACTTATTCTTTTACCACCTTTATTTAATTATGTCCGCTCGAAATAATTGAAATATCGAAAGCGTCTCTCCTCGGGATAATCGAGATGACATTCACCACTTTCGCATCGAGTATGACACATGTAAAAAACAAAAGTAATGCGATAAGTTCGGAATAAGGAAAAAAAGTAATTTCGGCCGATAGTATGACAAACTCGGGTATTGTATGATATTGAAACATTTACGCGGAGTAACACCACGATCACGTTACTTTCCAAGAGATGGGACGACTGTGATCCGCGAATTCCGTTCTGCCGCTGCCGCTTCGCAGCCTCCGCACACCGCGCGCGCGAGAAATGGGGACCAGAGTGAGAGTGACAGAGAAAGAGAATGAGTGAGAAGAGCGAGAACGCCGCGAGGCGCCCTGCACATGCGTTGAGGCGTCAGCCACCCACCCTGCCCCTCTTGCCCTCGGAAGTAGTGCCACCGAAGCTTTACTCTTCCACCCTCCCAGTGAAATTTTCCTCTCGCTGTCTCACGCTCCCTCACATTCGAAAGATATATAATCTCTCTTTGGCACTTTCGCGTTCCATCTCACCCTCGTATATACGCTTGTTTTCCCATCCCTTCGATTTTCCTTTATCGTCTCGCTCTTTTCATCCCTTCCCGAAACGCTTCCAAGCTTCGCGGTCTCTGCTTTCTCCACCCCTGCACGGTTAAAGGGCTTCAGAGAACTCAGAACAGTAAGACACCCGTAATAAGGGCCAATTTCGAGCAATTCTTTATGGAAAAGCCTTATTATTATGCCCTTTTGTTTCAGACCAGTCGATATATACTCGGATATATACATAAATATATAAATATATATGTATATTTGCTAGAATTATGTGAAACCAGGGAGACTATCGCTCGCCGTCAAGCCGTTCCTTTGTGCGTCAACAAAAGCCTGAAGCCTTGGTACCGAACCCCCCCGGCCCTTCTCTTCTCTATACCACCTTCATCGCCCTTCGCGATTCAACCAACCACCCACTTCGTGCCAGCATAGCATCCTCGTGTTCACACGTACGCATGGATTTGTGTCACTGCCGGCTTTTTCTATACCTAGATATTACCTACATTTATGTACATTTTACATAAGTATACGTGTTTACGTTGTTTTTGCACGAGAGTTACAAGGGAACGGTCATATTCGATTTTTTTACGGCTGCAAGGATAAAACAATGGTTCGGTTGAGAAATATAAAATTTAAGAGCTTGATAGTAATACGAGGATCTCAATTTTAGTTAACTGGAGTTTAAAGGTATCGACGAGTCTTTTAAATTATAGCAAATGCGATTTCGAGTTCAAAAAATCTTCTAGTGGTCCAAATAACCAGTCTTGAAATGGGTTTTAATAAACATTTGATTTTAATAGATCGATCAGTGTTTTAAATAGCACCAAATGTACTTTTTATAAAAAAATTCTTTTTCAACTCTCAACGAAGCACAAACGAAACCCAAAAAAGGCACGGAGACAACTGAAACTGAAAAATTACCAGTACAGCAATAGAAACGGAGGACAATCTTAAATTTTTGTGATTCTTACGAAGCAAAATGTAGATTGTCAAGAAAAGAAAATAAATGTTTTTTTCTAGTGTAGGAAATTTGATGTTCTTTTCATAAAAATGTACATTTTGCTTGGTAAAAATTACAAAAATTCAAGGTTGTCCCCCGTTTTCATTGCTGTAATGGTAATTCGTCCGTTTCGATTCTCTCCGTGTGCGATTCATCGCGATCATCTGATTTTGACGAGTATTTCCTTTTTCTTCACTTTTGGACAAAAGGATAATAGAATATCGATGTGAGGTCACGATACTACTCACAACATGACCCTATGACGGATGTGGTTGTATACATTTTTTGGCTATAATTCTTTCAAATTTATTGGTTATGGTTTTTGGAGACTGAATGACAAATAAGAAATAAATCGTGGAGTTGATTTTAATGTTCACCAAAACTGCATTTAAAACGTTTTAATAAAATGCTCGGTATCCCGTCACTCGTCGAGTCTTATGTACGATTTCATTTGTATGGGATGCATTGAGTACGCTGAAAGACTGGGATTCAACGCTTGAAAGGATTAGAGTGAGAGAGAGAGAAGGAAAGGGAAAAAAATGTGAATGACGAGAGTCGAGAGCGAATCGAATCGAGCACGGAAAGCTCGGTACGTGCTCGGCCTACGCGTCCAGCGTAAAACCTATCGCATAGATACCCACATATACACACAATCTCTTCGCTGTTCGCGATAGAGAAAGGTGAAAAGAGCGACGCAAAATTGCGAGGAAAATCCCGGAGTTCGTCCAACGCGCGCGTTGAATAGCTGACGGATTCGATCGTGAATCTTTCAACGAACGCCGTAAAGCTATCTTTACACACAAGCCACGAGATCTTTTTCGCTGTTTACTAATGGCGAGCGAATCACCATTATTCTAATAGGGAAAACCCATAAATATAAGTACCTTCCAATATTGTATAACAATAAATAATTGTACTATTATTAAAATAATACTGACGTTCTTATTTTACAATCGAGAAGATTTCACAAGAAAATTTTATTCTTCTCAATGAAAACTCACCGAGAGCTGGTGCATTCAAAAATATCCCGAGCATGGATCGCGATCGAAAAAACCTGTTATTACACCAGTTTCTTACCTGCAACAGAAAAAAATAAAATGCCATGTGATTAAATTAGATTCAATTGAAACAACATGTAAAATTATGTTCAACCGGAGGTAATTAATTACAATGTTGTTTTTTTTCACGGTAGCGAAGAGCAAACGCGTGAAATCGCTGTTGTGAGTAATCATACAATTCTTGTTGGTAGTAAAGCTGCCAATGTGGATATAAGATAATGAGGAGGAGATGTTTCTCGGTATGATACGTATAAATATTAATGCTTTCACCAGGTAGAGAACCGTCCGACACGAGAGAAATATTCTCGCAACTATTGCTCGTTGTGCTCCAGATATTCGAAGGCCTGCTCTCCCATCAAGCCTGTTACGAAATTACACGCGTATATGTGATCAATATCAACGTAGCTGTAGATGATATAATACTAAAGGGTCAACGAGCCCTACACTCCATAATCAAGAGTTAATTATAACCACAAAATAATTCACCAACGTTTTAATCTTTTGTTTATCTAGACATAAATATTTCTAAATTAACCTAAACCAGCGTCACCGAGTTTTCGAATTCCCCAGACGCCATTTCGTCGTTCCAAGAAGAGTTTGTAAAATAAAAAAATAAAAAAATAACAAAATAAAACTCTTCACGCCTCGTCTAACGAAAGACAATCGGTGTTCTATGGGAAGGTCTTTTTCCTCAACGATAGAGGACCGAGAGGCATCGTGGAAGCGTGACAAGCAGAGCGAAGGACGCTTCGCTCGCGATAAATTACTCCGACGACGCTCCTCGTGTCATTCTCTTTTCTAGCAGAGAAAATAGAGCGACAGAGAGGAGGAGAAGAGCGAGAAAGAGAGGGAAGGGGGCTGACGGAAAGATAAAACTAACGAAACACGATGAGAGAACTTCCGGTGTGAAGGGGACTCGTTGTCGTCGCCGTTGTTTTGAGGACGCCCGAATTTTCCCGAGCCATCCACACTTCAAAAATACGACTCCATCTTGCTTTTGTCACGATACGAGAAAATACGGAGGGGGAAGAATCTGATGAATGCCTGAGCGATCCCAACCATTGTTTGGGTTCGTTCAGGCCCAGAATTCAAACAAAAGACGTATGAGTTAACCGTGTCTTGTTTTTTCTATAGTTCTAGCACCTGATACGCGCAAATTCTCCGTCAACAGTAATAAGATCGGTGTAATAAAAAACAAGAATAAGAAGGAACTAAAATGGACGATGTGTCGGGGATTTTGGAAGGCGAGAAATCAGCGAGAGAGCGTATCTGGCTCTTCTCGGTAGCAACGGACGGAAGAGGGCTTTTGTAAAGTACAGCGTGTGTTTCTCGACAAGAAAGACAGCTCACCCGCGAGAAACCGAGGAAAAAAGAGAGACAAATAGAAAGAAACAGAGAGACGGAACGAGTGAAGAAGAGGAACGGAAGTAACGCGACTAAGGAGAGAGGGCCAACGGCCAGCGGCCGTGAAACAAAGGCGGTAGCCGCCAGCCCGTGTAATTGGACTTCGCGGAGAAAGACTCTTCCCTCTGTGGTTATCCTTGTTTTTCCCTTGTTTTCATTATTGCTCTTGTTTTTTTCCCTCTTCTTTCCCTCCTATTTAGAAGGAAGGTTTGGTTGCGTAGCGCAGCAAGAAATTCATGAGTTCTGAGAAACATTTTTTTCTTCTTAGGAACATTAGTGATAACGGAATATGGAACGTGGAATCAACCCCTTGAATTTTTTTTGTACCGAAATAAGGAAGGTTTTATTTTCTGACAAAAGCTATCCAGGATTTTCTTTTCGTAAGTTGCATTTGAATGGGCTCAATTTATTCGAAAACAAATTGCTCCATCTTCATGCCATTCGAAACACTGATCCCATTATCATTTGATTGGATCTACTCAGTATGGTCCAATTGCGAGCCTCTAAACGTCATAAAAAAATAAAGAATGTCGAAAAAATCATCATGTACACATTGATAGAAAAAGAAAACAGAATCAACAATGCTTTACCGCCATTCCCACTCGAGTGAGCTCATAGCGAACAGGCTGAACGGTACAATAATAGTAGTATTAACTCCATAGTTGAATATCAGCAAGTAGACCGGTTGCCCAGAAGGGCAGAACGGTCCCTTCAGATGGTAGAAAGGCAGGGACAATCCCGGTGAATCTGGCGGTCTATGGCGGTCGCTCTAACTCGCAATATACTCGAGCAGATCGTTGCTACCATAGGAGCATCTCGAGCAGAATCCCTCGCACCGACACACGCTTCTTTGTCGCCTACAGTGTCGCGTGTATATATGTACACGTGAACTTCTCTACTCGGCTATCTCTGCGTGTCTCCGTATGTCTGTGGAGTTGCTTCGGTTTGCTGCGCCTCCTTACTCCCGCTCCCTTTGCCCTCCTTCTCTTTGTCCAACTCTCCTCTTCAACCCGACGACCCATAATTCCTTCCCCTCTGATGGCTGACACCCGCCGTATCTCACGATCGTAGATACGAGCACGATGTCTGCTCTGCCACGGTACTACACTACTGCCTATAGTTATAAGGAGTTACCCAGCCTATAGTCGAGTTTAGAATATCATATAACTCTCTGTACATATGCTATATGACGTCATAATGGTTTCATCCATATATATACATACATATGCAATGAATACAGAACAGTAGAATGAAAAATAATACGAAATAAGTATAAAATGCTAATAACTTTAGAAATAGTTAATAGATAAATATTTCCATAGAAACTAGTAGTCGTTACGTTATAAAAATTATAATTAAACAATCAATAAAAATAATTGTTAAATATTATTATCTAAATTCCTATAGTAAGAATAATACCTAATGTTTGAAATGATGTTTATTATAATAACAACAGTTAAAGCGTAATATAGCGCAGACGCCATTGTACAAAATATACATTATAGAATGTATATGTGCAGTGTGCAACGACTGTACGTGTTAACCGACTCGGATACCATTCTCTGCCACGACCCTCCATCCTCGCCTCTGCACACGTTGAAGGGAGTATGAGACGTGACCTAATTCATTGACGACTACACGAAGTATGACCTCCCGTGTCGATCTTCTCTACTCCTTATTACGTTTGATCTAGTAAATTCATATTCGAGAATATAGATATATATATGCGCATACCAAACGTATTTTTATATCCATTGCAATGTCGTGTTTAATATATCAATTTCGATCAGATAGCATTTTGAGCACCACTGGGACTGGGACGATCGTTCAACCAGAAACTCGTTCAGCCGCGTAGTTTGTTCGCTCCGGCAACGATTCGCATTCGGTTTTCATTACTATTTTCAATTCGAGGGCGACCGCACTCGTCGAGAGGGGATCACTAACCCATGAGTATCACATTGCTGTACAAGTGTTATCTTTTTTATTCCTCTTGCCCAACACGATTGAACGGTATGATATTAAATTGATCCATTTGTTCGTATTATTTAGGATTTTTGAAATTTATATGCGGTGCGCGTGCTTACGAACATGGAGAAACGGATTTTTCTCATAACTTGCATAATTTTGACGTTTCGTTATGCGTAAGCCAAAGACCTCGGAAGATGACGTTATTTTCAACCGTTGGAATGAATTTCTTTCCGTATATTTCATTTCTTCAGCCCGAGTATTTACGCTGAACCCTTAATTGAACCGCTTTTTTTTACTTATTAATTTTAGTTTATTCAAAAAATATAATTCGGTGTAGATTCTAAGAAAATTCCTATTTAAAGCCGAAAAAGCCGTTCTACTCAGTCCGATTCGAAACGAAAATAAGAAACAAAATTGAGACCATTTTGAATGTTTTACAACGATTATGTATCTTCTAAGATCCTCCGGCTGCGATCGTTTTTAGAAAACTCGATAATCTCGAAATTTCAAATCGTCATAACGCGTCGGTACTTTGAAAGATTTTAAATGATGTTTCGATAGACATTTTGTTAGCCTTCAAGAATAGTGCAGGTTTCAACCCGTTATTTGATTTGTTTCTGTCTAAATGACAGTTTAAAAATCTGCAAAACAAAACGTAAAATCGTGTAAGTGAAAAATAGCCAAAATCGATCGTGAGCTCAAAAAAATTTGAAAAGAACAAAATTTATATTTATCCAGAACCGCCAAAAAATATTGGGTTCATAATATTATTCCATAGTATTTTTTTAACTTTCGAATGATGATAAAGAATAATAAAAAAGTAACTTTTCAATTTTTTGTTACTATAGCTTGTCCAATGGCTACAAAACATCGTTTTTTTTTCAAAATTCCCGAAAAGGTTCAATACCCCAAAGGTCTATATTAAAATGAAGGTAATCGCCTCTGGTTGGCCCTAATATTTTTATTTTATATCAATTTTTACAGCATTTTGAATGTCGACGATAGAATTTTCCTTCGGCACCCTCAATGATCGTTTTTTTCCGGAGGCCCGCAATAAAATCAAAATGATGGATCAAAAGACTTTTTTTGTGAACTCATATCCATGTATCTCGACCTTCGGAACATGAATTTATATGAGAGTATGCCCATCTATATATATACAGATGGTATGCTCTGTGGGCGAAGCTGCCGACCAAGTTTTGCTCGAGAGCGTGACGGGGGTGGAACGCTGCTTGCTCACGAACGGGAGAGAGTGCGAGACAGAGAAAGGGAGATACCATAAGGGTGGTTTCTATAGCGTGCCACGGAGCTGCGCGGGGGATGGAGGGGTTGAGGGGGGTGAAAGGAGGGTCTCACAGGGAAGGCGAGAGGGACCAAGAGTGGCACGCGGGGTGAGCGGAGACCAGAGGGGTTGAAACTGGTCGAGGCTCACTCTCCTCGTCGTTTCACGTTGCTGCGTTGCCGTGTGTCGGTGGTGGTTCGCGAGCTCGACGCGGCAACCCATGGGGAGGCTAAAAGAGGGGTCGGAGGGCGGGGGGTGCGCACGCGAGGGGATGAGCCCCCTCGGAGTTGGAGCGATGGCAGAGTATTGATTTAGTGGGTTTCACCGTCTCCTTCTATTTGTCTCCTCTCGCCTCCTCGCCACGCTCTTCCTTTCTCTCCCTTTCTCTCTCACCCCATACGTCTTGCCCTCGAGAACCGTTCTCTCACCGAGATCGCTTCACGTGTATACGTACAAGATACAACTAACCCACGTGACCAATACCATAACTATATATATATACACTTTTCACGAGGTTATATACTTGGGTTTTCACTAAGATTCCGCGACGTCGGATCAGACATTTTCCGATGTTATTACAGAAGCCGGCCAGTTGTGTGAAATATGTGTAGATTTCGGCATGAATTCGCCTCGGATTCGGGCTTATTCAACGTTATTTTTTTGCTCTTCGGCTCGCTCGAATTGGAACAAGGGAGAAGAGGAATCAGGAATAATACGTAATCTCGTGTAGCAACTTTCGGTCGCCCGATTCAGCGTGACGGTCAGCATTTTTATTCCTTAGAAAATATACATATTTACGCTGATATAGATTCCGAATGAGAGGGAGAGTATTGCATGTAATCTATGCAATTTGTCAATTGAAATTAGTTAATATATTTTAATTAGGTTTAAGGGAATAACGAAATATTTATATCGAAGTTTTAATAACACACGCTCGATATAATCGCAATTTTATAATACGTGTGTTTCTGTAATATGAATATTTTATACTTTTTATCTTTATGAAAAAGCTTCGAAAACAAAGTGTCACGACTGAAGAAACTTTATTTAACAATTTATCTGTGACCAACATTTCGATGAGAATAAATGCGACGGCCGATTCAACTGAAATATAAAATTTTGGCTTCCGCGCGACTGGTGCCTTTTGTTAATCGTAATTCTCATGGTGACCACCGCGTGTGGTAATTCCAAATAAGACTCAAGGTCGTAAGACATAAAAAGTGTGATAATATCGAATCGTCCGATATAGAACGTAATATCAGCGACGAAATGACGTATGCGACTTCATTGATCAGGTGGTCTTTTGAATCGTCGTGAGTCTCGGAGGAAACGATAAATTTAAAAAATGATGCAAAGATAAGAAATTTGAATATAGAGCGTTATCGACGATGTGTTCGCAGTGAACGATTTGAATGGAAGAATTTTTTTTTTGAATATTCATCTAATGAAGTAACGAATAACAAATGTACTTAAGATTGCTTTAGTATTGAAATAACATGATTTTTTTCTTTATTTTACATACAATGCGATAAAAATAGACCGCGGCACTCGATCCAAACAATGAAATAATTGATGAAAGCAAATATTTAACTATTAATTTTTTGTCAAATACGACACGACTAAGAATTATAAGTGCGATCGAGATGAGCAATATTTTCATACGTGAAAAACACTTTTTCGTAACCCGAACGAATGAAATATGTGGATGTTGATTCTACAAAGTCTACACAAATAGGACGGAGAAAAATGATGTTCGTTGTTTAACAAATATAACTAGATCAATACAAATTTCATTTCAATACAAATGTGCGAATTTTCTTCTACAATCAAACTGATTTTTTGAATTGCTACATTTTTTTTATATTACATTTTAGTGGTGATTAATCATATTTCACTTATTGCAGACCGGCGAAAAAGCGTTTAGGGGGAACGAGAAGAAAAGGAAAAGGGATCGAGCGTAGAAAGAGGCTGAGATACAATCTCTATATAGTTA
>JABSMR010009516.1:0-11751 GCA_018902295.1 Dusona sp. PSUC_FEM 10030013 | reverse complement strand
ATATATATATATATGTATATTTTCTATGTGGATATGTTCGTATCGGCGTAACCGGCGGCGCTCAACGCTATTTTTAGAGAAACTCGCGCTCATATATTCTAACGATGCAAGACCGCAAAGGCAGGCGACCGAGTTACTCGATAGGTAGAGTAAGGTCCTCTCTCTCTCTCTCTCTCTCTCTGTCGATCTATTAGCCGATGTAAGCGCGTACTCGTCGAGTACGATAGTTCCTCCGTCATTACGCTCTATGCATTCTAACTCTAAGGGAAAAAAAGAAAAAAAAAACCAAATCGTTTCGAAGAATAGTCACCGCGAAGCATGAAAACGAACGATTGTGAGAATTTGTTTTCTTTCGAATTGACCGATCGAGTGTTTTGTGTATTCAAAATCGACCTCGAATCATATTTATTAAACGATTGAATTAAAGAAATATATTCGACATAGAATTGCCCATACGCATAGATACGTAGTTTTGGTTCTGTGAAGTAATCGACTTCGTCAATCGTGTTACTCGCAAAAGCGATCATGTGTTCAGAGGCGTTTTTTTTTTATCAAATGCACCGCGTTCTAAAAATATCAATTCCTTCGCGTTCGTATCTGTGTGTGTGTGTGTATTGTTAATCGGTTCAATTACTTAAACAGCGTCACCAAGATTCTACGATAGAGATAAACAATGATAAAACCAACCTCGACGATTAGATTTACGAAAAATGAAAACTACTTTCGAACCATCGCCCATTTCGTCAGATATCGATAATAATTGCACATATACACCTACATTTTTTCATTTATATTGAGATTTGAAATAATCGATATTTAATCTCGATCATTTCGTTCTCTGATTTTTCGCTAAACACGTTGATTAATTTGCGAAAATTGAACTGCTTCGTTTTCATAAAAAACTATCAATTGAAGTAAATCTTTTAAACGTCATTTATTATTAATTCAATAATTAATAACGTTTATTGTAAATATGTTTTCGTTTTTTTTTTTTGTACAAACTTCATCAATCATTTGTCATTTCATAATTACGTTAAGTTTGACGAAAGTTAATAAAAACTATTCAATCAAGAAAAAAATTGTCGATCGAAATTGTAAAGACTGAAGTTTCCTCTTAACAAATATACAAAGAACAACATTTTATGAAATAATTCGACAAGGTATTCCGAGAGTCTGGATGGTCTCAAAATTTCGTCGAATCATTCCATTAAATATTTTTTGCTAAATTATGTCGAAGCGAGCAGGATGATTGGCAGCTGATGGTAAATTGCACTATTTTTCAAGGAATGGCGAACCTTGGACCGGTGCACGTTTTGATATATTTTGCTAGGTGTAAAAAAGTGAAAAAAAAACTCAAAATGTTCGAGACACTGAAAAATTGCATCCAGAGATGAACAAGAGACAAGTAGACAAATATGAGCTTGCATTTGTGTTGTAGCGTGGTTCGTCTCTCGGTGTTGCTCGTTCTGTACTTACCGGGTCTACGGACAGAAATAGCTCGGAAGAAAGATCGGAGCTAGGAGGAGCGAGCGAAAGAAATATGCAGACGAGCACGAAAAAAAAAGAAGAAAAAAATATATATGTATAAACAGTTCACGTACGTTATACGAGAGGGGGAGTAGAAACAAAGGGGACGAAATGTGTGTGTATGTGGCGAGAGTACAGTGACACGGACACGTGATACAGGAAGCGTGACTTCTCTTTGAGATTCCATTCACGCGCGCCTTCGAGTTCGCTCTATTCACAATCGTACTATATATACATTTTTCAAATTGTAAGTCTCGTGATTTATCTTTTCGAAGTTTTAACTTGATTTTTTGTACTTTTTCAAATTTAATTCCATTTTCATCCAATTTACATATTTTTTCATTCACTTTGTGTCGTTTGATCTTTTTGCACGCGAAATCACGATGCTCCAATCAATCCGAGTTCGACGATCTCGCACCGAAGTGTTTTTAAATACTTTTTTCCTAGCCACCAGCACGTATTTCTTCGGAAGAACGTGCCATCTCGATTTAACTCACACAGAGGTTTTTCTTTGTGACCTGGAATTATCGAGGTAGAGAAAAATGAAGAGTAAAAAATGCGTAGTTGTGGTTTTTTTTCATGGTACTGGAGTCTGCATCGTTGGAACGCAACAAAATTTTTTTTTTTCATTCATTACTTTTCTAATTTTTTAAAATCGTTCCAATTTTTCTCGCAAATTTAGTTTTTAGGATCCAATAAATATTTTTCCACTAACGAAGCGAAACACTGTATATAAATTTTGGAGTTTACCGAAGAAAAAAAAGGAGTTTCGTTGCATTCCAACAATGCAAACTTCAACATCATTTATTTTCTTGATATTTATGTTTCCACGATATTTAGCCATCGATAAGCGAGAAAATTTAATTGATTAGACCGCTGGACTTTTATTCTTGAACGTGTCGAGGTTCATCGGAAATTCGTATTTTTTTTGTTCGCAGATCGTTCAATGGAGCGTTGATTCGTGGAAAAAATAGGACAGGATAAAAAAGTTGATTCTGGAATTTAATCGGGCCCCTGGATCACACACATATGTTGATATGAGTTTCGCACCAACGGGATATTTAATTACTATGCAACGACGGACTGAGTGAGTTATGTACGATAATAAAAAGTGTTCGGCGATTAGAGGACGAAGGAAAGAAAGTCTCGAGTGTAGTGCTTACTTGTGAAAGAATATATTCATTGGAAGCCATACACACATATATAGCTGTGAACGGGCAAATTAATATTGCAATGATAATAATCAAAGTGTGAAGAAAGTGATAATAATTGTTCGATAGTTTTGCGGACCGTATGCTAAGAAAGAAGAAGAGAAGAAAAAAAAGGATCGAGTGTCGTTTTTTTTTTCTACCAAAATCATCTCAAGCATCTCGATCCATAAGGTTTGGTGATTTGTTTTTATCTTCCATCTTCGATCTCTAGGAAAATAAATAAACTGAGTCGGCACACCGTGTAGTGTTTAATCTGTAAATATATGAAAAAATTGATGAATAAAATTGTGGCAAAAAGCTTTTTTCTAATAAAATCAAGAATAATAATTGTAAGAACAATTGGAATGGAATATTGAAAAGCTTGTTGGAAAACCAAAGATGTATCTATTCCTAAAGAGAATGAGTTATGCCGATAATTGGATGTATTATCGATCGAAGATTTTGACAAAACGGGCAAAATTGGGCCGAATGGCCTGAGAAATGCCCGCAGTCCGAGAGGAAGAAGAGGCAGACGAAGAAGAGAAAGATCGTCGTTACGTTAAGATCGCTTCTTCCGATTTATTGAGAGAAAGGAGCAAAGATTTTGATCGTTGGTTCGATTCGATAAAACATTTGTCGGAATCTAAGGTGTCGCTAAGTGACACGCTGGATTTAAAGTCGAGAGGGTTGGGCGAGGGTGGAATCGATTGTCCAAGGGACGAGGTCGATTGCCACGCGGTTCGCTACGGTTACGCAATACCGGTTGACGTATTGCCGATACCGGATAATCCGAATTTCGCGGAATTAGTGGTCGACCGTAGCGCGATCTCATCGGAGATAAATCACCTCGAGAATAATCGTCGTGAAAAGGATTATAGGCTTGAGGATAATTATCAATGTGAAAGGAGCGACTATCAAGAGCATCATCAAGTTATTTATCATTGTGAAAATAATCAAGAATTTCATTACGACAATAAAGCGAGCCGTGAAATTAACAATTCGCTCGAATATTACGGGTCTCGAGAGACGAGAATGGCGGCAACTGCCAAACACGAGCAGCTAAGGGGCAAATTTCCAACGGAGTCCTCGTCCGGGGAAGAGGACATCGCTGCGATCGCGAAACAGATAAGCGATCACGCCGAGGCGATTTATCAGACTTGGAAGAGTCGAGGGCTTGCACCAACTGAAATTCTCAATTGTCACAGCAACGCGACAGCCGCGGATAAATTTGGTAGCGCTTTGACACCGTCCACGAGTGTTACCGGTAGCAACATGAGCGCTACGAAAAAGAGTATATCCCCGACTAACAGTACGAGCCAGACCGCGGTAGAAATAATCGCTCAATCCCCCGGTATCGACAACAACAACCTTGAAAAACTTGTTAATAATTTCGTCGTCGAAGATCGTGCACGTTTGGCAGCCGCCGGAAGACGATCACCCGCCAAAAATCTTCCCTCGTCCATTCAATTCGCCCTACAAAAGTTCGAACGCAACTCCACACCCCACACTTCACCCGTTAAAACCCCCACCGGCTCGAATCTCCCCGCGGCTATTATCAAGCCGCAAATTCAAGCGAAAACGTCGTTACTCACCTCGCCTACCTCCTCCTACCCTAACAAACCTTCGCAAATAGTAAAACCCCTATTGTCCCCTAAAACACCCACGAGCTCGCATCACAATGAGATTTTTTTTGAAACCATAGAAACAACTTATCCACCCGATTTGACACCCTCGAAAATTCTCGTTCAACAAAAGAGGCCAGTCAGCACGGTTATAACTTCACAAACTACCACAAGCGCAACAACAATCACGGACAATTCGAGCTCCGGCCTTACTACGTGGCCTCTCAAAAACAAAATGTCCGAGCCTCGAAGAGTCACCAATTCCGTCACTTCGAATTCTATCGGCAGGGCAACGTCGCCCTGTAAAGAAGACGGCTACGGTATAGCTTCGAGAATCAGTCCAACTTCTAATTACAACGTTAATTCTTATCTCGACGAAGTTGCCAGGGAAGAGGAGAGGCTCATTAACGCCCTGAAAACCGGTGCCGTTATTACCGACGATACATCATCGTCGAGTGACCGAACTACGGTCACTAATCCGACTACTCCGATCGTAGCTCGACAAAAACCTGCCATAAAGAAAGAAAAGCCCAAAGTCGAGCCCGTCAAACAAATCATCATTGGCCATGCGCCCATCGCTAATAATTCTCCGATCCTAGCTAATCCCGCGACTCCCACTTCCGCTATTCTCGTTAATAACGTCGTGACGGCACCGCAAATGAACAACATCCCGAGTTCGTCGGACATCAAATGCCAAGGGGAAGCTTATTCCTCGGCAATATCCAACGTCGGTTATACCAGAACGAGATATAGAGTCGCTCAGCAAAAACTCGACGAACAAAATACTTGCGCCGTTGGTACTAATAGCACCGAACAATTAGTCGCCGCTACTAGAAATAAATTCGAACATGATAATCGCAAGGATTCACGCGACACCGGCAAAGACGAACGCGACTTTGTTACCTCCCGATGGGGACCCAGACTCAACTCACCTAGACCCAGACTCGATCAAGTCCCTCATCCCGAATTAACCACTCAACAGAAACAACACATACGCGCTGCCGCCGCTACCGGTACCGGCAACAATCCGGTTAGACCGTTCCTCACGAGAGGTTCCGTCGCCGAGAGAGTTCTCATCTTTGAAAAATGCCCCAGTGAACTTTTACTCGATAAACGAGGACCCAGACAACCGGCCATCAACACGTGGAGAACGGGACACGAGGTCCAGAACAAGGCACAGGTAATTTACATTCGTTTTTTATTTTACAAATTTGCCTTTAAATTATATTGACGTTTGCATCGTTGGAACGCGTTCAAAAATATTTTTCTCATTTTTTTTTTATATTATTATGGAAAACGTCACAATTTTTTTAGCAGATTTCTATTTTGGAAATCAAAAAAGTTTGTCGAATTATCGTAGTACTGGATATAAAATTTGAGCATTAAAAAAATGAGGAATTTCGTTGCATTCCAAGCGTTCAAACTTCAACAACATCGGAATAATGGAGTGTCGATTGAAAGAGCTGTCGAATATCCTACGAACCATCATTTTTGAAAACTATTTATTGAATTTATCGAAGCATTGTTTATTTTCGAAAATTACTTTATTAAAAAAACACACCAATTTAGGTCGATGTAGAAAAAAAAAGAGTTTCCCTGTCAGTCCATATTTTCTTTTCGTTCGAGAGCCTTATCGCGTGAGTAACGAATTTTCACCGATCGGTTGAAATACTTTCTTATCTTCCTTCGATTCCATTTCGAATCCTCCGTCCATTTATTTTTCTCATCTCAAGGAAACGAGCCCGAAAGTACATACTTGGCGTCTCAAGAGCAAACGATTGAGTGGCTCCAAATTGATAGGAAGAAAAATAAAGAAAGTGAGACGTAACGAATACCGGGTGTTAGGGTTCGGAGCTCGAGAGTTTACGCCACTTCTGTTCCGTTGCAGAGTTCTCACAGTTAGTGTTACGAACTTTGAAGATTAGTGGATTAGAGGATTATTCCGAATGAATTTTATCGTCGAGCAGATGTTTTGTCACGTTTTTATAAATTGCATCGGAAATCAAAATAGTTTAGAAGCAAACAACCATTTTTTTCATGAAAATTATCAAAAATTACTAAAAAAAAAAATATTCGAAAAAGGAAGAAAAAATTATTTAAAATTTCGAAAATAATCGAGCACGAGTGGAAAACCCAAACAAACAAATGAACAATAACATTTATAACTTTTTCCTGAAGCATTATGACACATGGTTTTTACGATTAAAAGTACGATTTGCCTCTTGGCCATTTCACTGATCTCTCACATGTCGCCTTCACAAGTTTTTCCATTTGTTTTTCGCGGTGAACATGCACGCGAGAAGTTGAACGACGATAACCCGATTTTGGCAAGGCTCGATGCGCTTTTTTACCTTCTGCCTGTGGGCCCTGGCACACCTCCAGAATTCTTTTGTATGACCCTCGAATTCGATCTCATTTGGAATCCTCTAGAAGTAACGAAAAAGCACGTACATATATTTACACGAATCACCGCGTGACCAGGATGCTGTGCTGAAATATTTTTTTTTCTCGATTACAAACAAATTGTAATCAGAAGTTTTTTTCGTACAAAACTTTCTTCAAAATAATTGTAGATCTTGGTCAAACAAAATATAACGAATAAGATCGATTGCGAATTATTTACTAAGGAAAAACACTGCACAGCATTACAATTACCATTTGGAACGTATTTTATAAAGTAATAACTAACCAATTTCAATCACCAGAAGAAAAAAAAACAACAAATAAACAATTCCCCAAAGCGTTGCGGAAAGAAAAACTGGTAAAATATTATATCTGCATTGGACCAGAAATTCGTTAGCCGTTATAAATCTTTGATATTGTTTCGTAACAATGTGTGAAATGGGGTCAGATGTAAAAGGGAGAGTGCAGCGTCGAGCGAGAGGGAAATTTCTTTTGTGATCTGATTTTTTAATTTATTTATTCGCGTCGGCGTCAAATGAAACTTTGAAGAATTTGTTTTAGCATTCGATGTCAATTGAATATACCACAACTCCAGTAAATTGGATAGAATAGTAATTAAACTATAAATCAATAAAATAAAATAAACAATAAACCAAATATAGAAATTAGAACATGAAAATAATATTCAAAAAAGAAACTATATCACAATAAATCGTACGCGTTAGGAGAAATGAGAAGATTGGCGAAACTTATCGCATTCTTTTAATGTTTACTTCAATAAGTCAGAATACATCGTAGGTGGGCTTTGACAATGATCATTTTATTGCACAATAATTCAATTTTATATACACAGAGGTACTTGCAGCTATAAATATATATTCTTCGATATCTATGGCTGAAAATCGTATAATACATCGTTATAGTGAAATAAGTCACATTGTGAGGTATGATACCAATGTGTGTATGCTTCTCGGGGCATTTAAGCTTCGAGGGCTTGGCCCCCGTGGCATTGTTGGTGTACTCTCGGCGAACGCCGATCATTGTGCCCAGTTTGCTTGGGTTATATATCCCTCCCGAACGTATACATTCCGCAGGAACGACGAGCCCGTAAGTAGGTATCTGTTATACATACGTGCCATATACGTGCACCAAATACATATATGAATTACGTGCGCATGGGCTAGTCCATGTAAAAAGTCTAGCATTTGTCCAATTATCCGAAAAATGTGGAAACTCTGAGCGATTATAACGAGGATGCAAAAAATGAGCCATCAGCACAGTTTTTACGTAAATATGTATTTCATTGTCAAGGAACGAAGTCGATGCAGAAAATTTAACGTTAGTTTAGTATTTTTGACAGTCATACGTATTATTTTTGTTTATTGTGAAAGAAATATAAATGCTCTCAGGACTTTTCATTTATATTAATGAATTTTTGGTATTCTTTTATTATCGATTTGATCAATTTTTTTTTTCGAGAATTATTGACTTTCTTAATGTCATAAAAATACTGATATTTTGCCAACCGAGATTTTTGTTGAGTGGCTGGAACTTTTTACCAACAAAAATTAAAGCACTTTAACCGACTCCGAAAGAAATTGATGGGTCAAGTCACTCAGTCACGCTATATTTAGTTACGACCTGAATTCGCGTTAATAGAGGAAACGTATAATTGGGTCATTCGATCTCGAATTAGCCGTTTATAATTCTTGAGGAATTTAGGGTTTCTTCCAATGAGTCAAAAGAGGCTATAAAACGAGAGATTAAGCAAAGTTAATAATCTATTTTTGAAGCACGAAGAAATATCCATAATTTAACACTAATGTGCAGTTTGTATACAAATAAATTAAGAAATTTATTAAATATTGCGAAAAGAGTAAAAAAAAAAAGTCAGGGTCTTCTTCTTATAGGAATAATGCCGTCATGGAATTACGTTTCAATTTTTAAAAATCACACCTTTTTCCTAAATTTGATTAATAAGTGAAAAAAAAATTGTCTGCATACATCGTGCATGCCTTACAACCTGGTATATTTTCGAGGATACCAATCAAATTCACAATTTGCAATTCATCAGAATTTTCGAGTTTCTCTAAATCTGTAAAACAAGACTATAAAATACGAAATTAATTAAGCATGCATTTTGTTAATCGTTGCAAATGTCATCAATGAATTAATATTGGCACAGACTTTTTACAAATTAGCGAAATAATTTGAGAAAAAAAATCCAATTGATCCGGAAGATTGGTTCCCATTTTTTCTACTTTCAAAATAATCTGGGAATTGATGAGATATTTTTTTTTTTAATTCTTTCAAAAATATTCAGGACAATATTTGAAAAGATTGAATATTTTTTATTTTTTGAATTGAGTTTTTTTGATGAATTCGTTGATATTTTCAAATACCTCAGAATTTTTCAAAAATTGCTATTTTTCGAATATTTTGTTTTGTTTTGAAACGATAGAAAATCGTTACAATTGGGAAATGTTTTTGTAAAAAAAATTTAACATGGCATTTGATTGATAAAATTTCGATTAATCGAGCACACGAAATGACTAAAATACAGTCTATATTTTATTTTGAAAGTCGAACGATTCAACAGTGTCACAGTTCCTACAAAGGAGTAAAGTAAAATTGTTAAATAAAAATCAATCGATTCTTAAGAGCGTTTACTTCTTTTTTCTCCATTTCTTATATAATCTCGAAATTGGTGAGAGGTATTTTGTTTACCACTCGACATCGCAGCGGATTGTAAAGCATGAGAGCAAAAAGTTAAAATCGTGAGGTTCGGGGACCTGTTGATTTGGCCTAAAATGACCCGCGTATACATAAATCTATAAATACTGGAGCAGTGTTAAATGCCTCGTCGTTTTCTATGCCACACTCTCTTGTGTCGTCTGAGAGTCTGAACTATGAACTCATAAAACCCTCTTATATTTTATTTACGTATAAATATCGTTATACATAGCTGTCGATTCGAACATAGCTCGACGTCGTGGGTCCTACATAAATACCATGCATACACATTGGAGCAAATATCGAAGATCGAGACATATCGAATATCGAGGCCGAACAATAAACGGCTTTGGAACGAACAATAAACACAAATATATTTATCGCTCCATTTTTTCCTCCTTATACTATAGGGCGATGAAAAAAATGACCTTTTTCGGTCCTGAAGCAAAAGATATGTACAAATTTGATACGAGCAATCTTACGGTGGTTTGATCTTGTAAAAAAAATGTTTAAACATCGCACCGGTTCTTTATCGATGTTCTTTTCAATTCTGGGTAAAATGACGATTTAACAAATATCGATTTTTTTGGGCCGGAGGCATAAGATGTTGAAGTATTGTTTGTTAAAAAATAATTCTTGAGAAAAATCAGATCTTTCGAAATAAAAATGCAATTTAGCTAAAAAGGAGCACAGAATTATTCATTATTTTTTCGTAATTCTATTGATCGATTAGTACAAATTTTCCGATCGTTTCAACGAGAATACCTTGGCTGATGAAGGTCGAATGCATTTTCGTAGAAAAATGACTGATGCAAACTTACGAGAAAAAAGAAATAACGTAATGCGAATTTTAACGGCTTGACGAGGCTCCGTCTGTCGTGCAAAGTGCCAAGGCAACAAAAAAACTGGATACTCGATCTTGTAATTGGTGGTGACATGGTATATATATTTTTATCTCTTAATATAGATTCTCAGGTAGTTCGATCAGTAGAACGTGTTGTCCGTTAGTCTATTCTGACAGAGGAACGTTCCAGTTTACATTAATTAGAAAAAATGTCCTATTCGTTGCCTTCCCAGTATCAAAAACTAATTGGAGAACAACATATTTTGTAGTGTCGTAAGAAATATTTGTACAAATTAAATCATTCGGAAAATACAATTCTTATTTCTCCCGAGACTTAATGAGATTTTATTTTCTCAACGAAGTTGAAGTTTACATCGTTAGGATGCAACGAAAATTTCTTCGTTTTCCGAGAGAAGAGTTCTAAATAACTTTGCCATCCTTCTCTCGGACAGCGGAGAAGTTTATTTTTCTTTTGGCCAAAATAATTGAGACCATTAACTGAAGTGGCACCAAAAATGAAAACAATTTGCAGAATTGAGAAATTTACAAATGCGATTAGAAAAATAATTCGTGGCGATTTAACAACGATGCAAATTTCAATGCCATCAGTTTTTATCACATTTTCAATATTTATTCTATCGAATCATTGTTAAGAAAACAAACAATTGTACCGTTTTTCTTACGCATAGATTTTGTTCTCAATTATTATGCGAACAGTTGCTCTGATTTGACCCAACCAAGCTCGGCTAGCTCGCTTACTTTCTGTCGTTAAAGAAAAAAAAATAAAAAATATGTATATGGATTCATATGTATGTGTGTCAACGTTGCGCACGTGCAACGAATTATCTCTCGTGCGTACCTACAACTTTTAACATATATATGCATATGTATAGAGAGATATGCATATATATTTGAAGAATGAAAGTTCTATGGGACCTAAATCGGAATTTGGCGTGGAATAAAAGTTGATACGAGATTAATATGGTAAAATGAAAAAATAAATATCGTCAAAATGTTCGAATTGATGACAAATTATTGTCATTTTTTCCAAGTTAATTACGGGGCACAATATTATTGAAATAAAGATTTATCGGTATATCGATGATGGCAATAAACACGAGAGTACAAAATTGAACTATTAAAAATGAATAACGCCGAATGGATAAAATTTCATAAATCGTAAGTTAAACAAAAAAGAAGATCGATCAACGTGAATCAACGTGAAATGTCCTATAGACGTGTACACAGTACAACGCACAAGGCTCGGAATCATTATCCCAAGGACTTTTCTCCTTCCTCGCTGATACGCGTTCTTCGTCGCATTCAATTCACTCCGAAGTGCTCTCCGCTTCCATAAAAATAAGTATACAAAAAGAAAAAAATGACGAGGATTCGTCCGAATTCGTGCGCAAAGTTTTTTTTCTTTTTTTTT